>JAUJPO010085104.1:0-10210 GCA_032270745.1 Tiaropsis multicirrata | reverse complement strand
TATTTGACCAGACAACAAGCTCCAAAGATTCAAGATCCTTCAGAAGAGGGAACAGTCAACCAACAACAAGCTCCAAAAATTCAAAATCCCTAAGAAGAAGGAAAATTTCAAGAGTATTTCAAAATGGCATCTAGACCCTCTTTGTCGTCATGGCAATCTGCATCCTCCAACACCGACACAGGAATATCGTTAAGCATCAATGAATCGAAAAAGCCAAACAATTCTCAATTGTCTGTGGGAACAAAATCGAAGCCACTACCTCGAAATTCTTACGCATTTTCCTCTTCCTCTTCAAACTCAAAGAAAACAAGCCCGATTGGTTGATTGACAAGAAATTGTTGAAAACACTGTAACCTGTACCAAACCCGGAAAGTATCCGGCCCGATGTTGGTGACGCAAAAATCGATGCCACTACCTGGAAATTCTTACCCATTTTCGTCGGCCTTTAATGAACACCAAATAAGAGTATTAAAGGCCATATTACTTACAAAGCAAGACGAGTTTTATCGGAAATAAATATTACCTTTAATCGCATTTTTTCGATTTTACCCCCTGATAGACTTTTGGCCATAAAGTTTTATGCCCAAACCAAAAGATTTGACTCCATGAATATTCTTAATCTATTTAAGATTCTCGTTCCAACGGTATATAATATATATAATATGTCTTTATCTAAATTATTTCCACAAATGACCCTTTTTAAGCAAAATTCTACAGGACTAGAATTTGAGTTGTAATTTTGAAAATGTTTTGAAAAACTTTACGTACTTTAATTATTCTGTTGTAAAAAATAGCCAACAATTTCGTTTTTCTCCAAAATGCTTATCATTTTGCTTATATATATACTATGGTATGGTATAATCTCTTAGCAAGGGAGGTTTCCATGAATCCACACCAAGCCGGCACACAACGTTATTCCATTCCGTGCCTGTTGTGCGTAGGACCACCCCCTGCAAAAACTGTAGTAAATAGATTGAAGTAATTATAAAACATTTATCACATTTCATATTGATGTTGCTCAACAGACACAAAACGTTGTTTCAACATCTTTTCAACGTTAATACATATAGTAAAGACGTTGAAACAAAGTCTTATGTCTGCTGAGTGAGGATATTGATTTCCTGTCTGAGGTTAGGGACCGCACTTTGAAGGTATTCTTATCATAAAAATCATCTCCAGGAAAGGTTTGGTGACTGTAACTTAAATTTTCATGAAAATATAATCGTAATCTATTTTTCCCGCAATAAGACCAAGCTTTAATGAAAGTTCAACCTTATTTTCATATAATAGGAAAAAGAAATATAACAATTTCAAGCTTGCTCAACTGCCCTCTTGAGTTAAAAGTTTAAAGGTAATCAAGAAATCTCAAGAATCGCCGGTTTGTTTACAAAATGACCAGATGGTTCATAATTTACAGACCAGAAGATATATATACTGACCAAAAGAGCTCAAACTCATAACAACATTTACAATTTTACATTGTGAATTTTATATTTAAGTTTTTCAAATACTGATTTTTATGTATTTTGCAGACCAGATTCCAATATGTTCATAAAAAGCCAGACCTTGGTCATTAGTCAGATTCTTGGTTAGGAATAAAATAAAGATTGAAGTCACTTTCTTAACCTCAAACTAGACAATATTATACCAAAACAGAATTATTGATGATTTATGTTATTGTAGAAAATTCTTGTCTGCAAATTGTACAAAATAATGAAATCTGGTCAGTAAATTATATTTTTAATCTGCTTTAACATAATGCTAACTGAAATTGTCTATACAAATTCCTCTGATAATTACATATTTTTATGTAAAAAAATTATCCCTAGTCTTCAGTGCCTGGTCCGTAAATTATGACATTCTGGTCTGTAAAATACTAAAAAAAAATTAAAATTAAAGTTTCATGTCAAGAACCAAGGTGCTAATTTTCAATGCTGTACTGTTTAATAAAGTGAAGTTATTGACAAAAATGTGTGTTTTGACATAACCCCCGGATTTGTTGATTTTGCCACGATTTTCCAAAATATCTTCAAAAAGCGTTCCAATGAACAGCTCAATTTCAGCAGCTTCAAATGGACATATCTCGAGATTGGCTTGGCCGATTTTGATGAATGACCCCTCATTTTCTTTTTTTTTAAGTTCTTTAAAATGTTTTCAAGGGGGATAAAAACAAATTAAAAAAATCTTCGCGGTTTCTAACACGGGGCAATAATCGTAAAATCTTTTGTATTCCTAAATCAAGTTAGATGGGATCACGTCTACATCCGATTCTTACTCGACTCGAAAGAAGAAGGGTCACATTGGATTGATTTTTCTCCAAGATCTTGAAGAAATGCTCTGATTGGCCGAAATTCCAATTGTTTTTAATGCGCGAGTTGAAATTCGTGCGGTTTGATTGGTTTAATTTCTCAACTGTCATTTTGGTGCGGAATTCAAACTGTGCAATGTTACCATACTAATATTTTCTCGTGTGAGCATAGTGAAATGGGTAAAATTTAGTATGGATCCAGACTAAAGCCAAGTAAATTGTTACAATTGCCTAATGGAAGTGAGAAATGCAAGAATTCGTTATAAAGAAGTGACAAAACGCAAGATTTCAACAAACTTGTTTTTGTGTATAAGTGTAACAAGAAACAGGTTTTTAGGTCGCAATCAATATTTTGTTATTTTCAATTCCCGCATCAACTCAGGCCGACTTTAGAAAAAGCGGAGTGTGATTTCTGTCTTAAAAAGTGCATCACTCATTATTTTTTAAAGACAGTACGGATTGCAGTTAACTGTAATCTAATGTGATAATTCAATGGAAAAATTTGTGTTCCAACCTAAATCGCGAATACATTGATTACTTTTTTTGTCGGAAAATCGTCTTGAACAAGTTTTATCTGCTTAAAACTGACAGTGAAAAACCACCCACAAGGATAGATACATGGGCAGATTGAAAAACATGAATTACACGTTTTTTTTATAAGAACATTTAAATTTGAATAAGCATTCTAATGTTCTTAGCTTTTTTAGTTTCAAGCCTTAAAATGTTCTTAATTAAGTTTTAAAGTAGTAAAACAAATTATAAGTATGAAATTTAACTCTAGCCAATCCAACATACGAACCTCTAGGCGTTGGGACGAAACCGTGAATAGGGATGTCATATATATTGCAAATCTCCATATATTTACAAACTAAATATTTTGCTATATTTTTATTTCGGTGTCCTGGCAATACCATTAATGCGTTGCAACTTCCCACGTCGTCAACGAAAATCCATCCACTTAATTCTCCAGTCTTCTTTTCAAAAGCACCGCAAGTCAACTTGAGAAAAACAGATAATTCAAAAATAGACGTCAATCGTTTCTTGTCGTAATGATGCAGAACTTTTTCATGCAAATCAGAAAGCGACAACTTTCGAAAATCGTACTCTTCGGCCAGGTTTGATATCCCCAATTCTTGAATAGTGTATCGCTGCATGTAGAATAAATGCTTTTCATCCTTTCGCAACACAAAATCATTATTCAACGTTTCAAGGCTAGATTGCAAATTCTCGTCACACAAGCCATCAGCTCGCCAAATTATATACTTGTATCTCTTTTTTATTGGTTTGCTTTCACCTTTCTCCTCGTCAATCTGCAACTCAGTTAAGCAATCTCTACAAGTAGGAACTTTCATCACAATGATTTTCCTCTCAGTTGCACGGTCATCGTTCAAAGAGGAATCAGTGAAAATTTGGACTTGATCTTTCATTAATGGATGTCTCAAAGCTCCAAGGAATGGAATCAAAGATGGATCCCTTTGAATATTCTGTTTAATGAATTGGATGATAATTTTGTTGTCGACTTTAAACAGCTCCATGTTAACCTGTCTTTTCAACCCTCCTGGATGAGTGTGGTGTTAAAAGCTCTTTCATAAATCATACGATTGTATGATTTAAATAGTGGCATGGCATCTCCATGGCATACAATATTAATAGATAATTTCTATTATTATATACCTGTAGGCAAAAACGACCATTGAATAATTATTAAACGCTCAAACTGTTTTTTTTGGGTTTTGTTTTCAAAATTATGTTGAATTTGTGTTTTCAATTCATTTTCTTAATGGTTGTTTTACACTATTTTGAGACCCTATAGGGGGTAAAATCAATTCAAGTTAAGGTATATAATAAATCATATACCGTATTCAATAAGCATAAATATTGGTCTCAATAACCAATGCTAGTCTATTGAATATCTGCTTATTGTTTGTATTTCACTAATGGCTCTTATAATTACAACTATGACCATTCTTTCATCTTTTCACTTTTTATAATGACTTCACAAACTCATTAAAAGTGTTTCGGTTTTGGACAAGCAATTTTTTTAACTCATTTTTTGAGTTAATGACTTAAATAAATTAAGTTTGAATAAGCGAGTCATCCAATAAAATTAAAGGTCACGGCGAAATTACCTTAGGGTTGTAGGGCTTGACAAAGTATTTTCACAAAACCACAATTTTCTAACATATCAAAAGGTGGTATCGTTGTCTCAAAATACCAGGTCATTGAAGTTTTTAATACTGTATGCGCGGTTTAAAATAACGTGTTTTCTTTGCTTGATAATCATTTCGACGATGTTCAGATTTTTATTGCTAAGCACTCGTTTGTGTGCAAAGATTTGGAAAACAGAGATAAGAATCGCACCAACAATTTTTTTTCTCTTTAAAATTCCGTAAGCATGCCTGTAACAAAACAAAGCAGGAATTTAGGCAGATTTTTACTCGAAAGACTTAAACATATGTAAAACACACTATACACCATGCACGGTGATACTCACAGAATAAACCTAAATTTGCCTTTGAATTGGAATTTAATACGTTGGGAAGTTAAGATGTTTGTCAAAATAATGACTAAAATGGTGATTACCCACCCCAAGACAATCAACATGCGACTACGCAAACCTGCCAATGTTTTGACCAAAAAGGAAAAAGAATCTGTTGGCCTACATTTATTAATATTTTTAAAGCAAAAATTATGTTGTTGTTTTGATTGTAAAAGAAGGAAGGTACCGTTTCAACTGGTATCATTTCTGAAAACCTGCCCAAATTCGAAAACAGATGTGTTGTGTATGATTTCTTTTACGGAAAAACCTTCAATAACTCTATTAAATTAATTTCGGTGGCTAATTGGGAACACATTGCCAACCCTGACCAGTGGTTTTTAACTTACGTTTAGAACTGTATAAAGCCTGAAATTGACGTGTAATATATAATTCATTTTGTTTATATATTTACAGAACCCATTGGAACGATTAGGATGTCATCCACAGACGGGCTTCAGTGACATTTGCACTCATTTCTTCTTCAAATCTATTGATTGGGAAATGGTGAGGCCATAAACTGCTCCATACAAAAAACGGATAATCTTCTTGTTCAGCTAAGGCTTTAACAAGCATTTCAATTTTTCCCCCACGAGAACAATAGAACAAATAGAAAAACCCAATTTATTGTCTAAGTAACCACCCTTCTCAGTAAGTAATAGGGTCTGTTTGAAAAATGCTCGATTCCATCCGACACTAACACAAAATAAATCTTATTTGAGTGAAGAAATTCCGAATTATTTCAGTGGGTTTTAATGAGGAAAAACTCATAATTGTGTTGTAGAACCAAATCTGACCGCACAACTCTCAACCATTCGCTTTTAATCGACAGTTGAAATATCCGTTTTTTTTCCGTCCGACATTTATGAATAAGAAACAAATCTCAGCATTTAATTTGAACATCAGTCGTCGGGAAGCATCAAGATCCTCGTGCGATTCAGATTATGCTACCACAACATTTTAAAATGCACAGCGCGTTGTTGCATAACAAATACTGTACACATCCACATGTCTCTTTAGAGGTCAAGGTGGTTGTGCTAAATTCTGGAGAGAGTTAGGGTAGATCTTTAAGGGCATGTAATTGAATAAAAGATGTAAATAAAATTCATCAAGATTATATATAGTCTTTCCATCTAAAGGGGGAACGGGGGTGCTAGCAAAAATATAGAGCAGACCCGGGTGTAGAAGGTAGACTATATTCAAGGAGAGTAATTAGTTTTTAAAACATGAGAAACTAGCGCTCCAGGAGATTCTCAATGACGTAATTTAACAACTATTTTACTTCGTTAAAAGTTGGACAAACGGCAAGTTGCACCTCCTTTCAAACCCAAAGTGGAAGATGAAGATGATATTTTATCCAACTTTGATCCACAATTCACTACGGAACCTGTCCATCTTACTCCCGATGATCCGTAAGTATAGCTTTTATTCATGATATTTCTGCTTAAAGTTAACACAACGTCATTTTTTCTAATGGAAACAGCCGAAATATCCGGAGTTAGCTCCTATTATTGCAAAAAATGTGGAATTCGCCCTCTATTTTGGGTGTTTTCGTTAGAAAATTTTCACAAAATGCATGTCAAAAGATCCAAATTTTCTAAATTACTGTATTATGAAATTGAGATATGATTTTTCTATTTTATTACTTTTTGATTTTAAGATTGGCCCTATATAGTCATTATGTTTTTTTGTTCCGAAACTTGCTCTGTTTAATGAATTTTAATTCAAACCAAGTCCTTTCAACCGAAAAGCTGCGAAAAAGAGGGATGCTATAAAACAAGAATTATGAAAGGTGGATTTAGCCGAATCTTTTTCAATTTTAATTTGAAAATTTCTTGAACAACCAATTTGTCTTAACATTCTGTTAGCAAAAAGAAATGTATTCAAATGAAAAATTCTGTTTCCCATGAGGTTTGTGAGGCGTCTCCTTTAGAAAAACAAAAGCCAAAAACTTATCCACCGGACAAAACTTAGTCGGAAAAAATTTTAGTCACCTCCAAATTTTTTTGTCACTTTTGACTGACTAAACAGTTAAAAATAGCCTAAAACCAAGTTATGTTTTTTTCGATAAGGTAAGTTGTGTTATTAACCAGTGTAGCGTGAATTGATACAAGTTAAACAACATTTTATTATTATGTTTTTCAGATTTCAAGATTTTGAGTTTCATGGAGATTATTATTTTTATGACGTAGACAATGTTTATGAAAGGTATTTCGTTTAGATAGACAGCTTAAGCAATATGTGTTTGTTTTTTAAATGATTTCCAGGAAAATTCAGAAAACTTTGTCTAAGTGGAGTTGAGTGTCCAAGATATTTTAAAAGATGACTTTAGAAGGTTTGCTGAGTATGTTTATGATTCCAGTCAAGTTAGGGTGAGAAATAATTTGCTTTTGGATTTAAATTATTTTCCATGTCTAAATAAAATTTGAAATAATTGGGTTGTTCCAGAATGTAAAATGCATGTTAAAATTAGGGAAAAAACTTATATTAAGACCCTGCACAATTCTCGTTTATGATTTCCCAGAAAAACTGATTTACAATTACCGTATTTCCTCAATTAAGCGCCGCTCTTTAGAGGGCGGCGCTTATCCGAGGGAGGCACTCTTTTCAAATTTTTGATGTCCTACTTTATAAAAGCCTGAGAAATCAAAGAAACAACCCATGAAATTGACAACTATACTTTGAGACATTTGTTTTGAGACATTTATTCCAGAAATGAAATACTAAATTTCAATATCTTCGTGTTCGTCGCTTAGATGTAGAAAAGTTTAATATCAACAAAACTATAGAATTCAAATAAAACACACACTGGTCTGTTTTTTAATTTTTTCTAAAAAGCGCCGCTTTCAGAGGTAAAATCTCTTGAACAAGTTAAGAGAACGAAGCATCGAGACAAAAAAATATCTTTCTAGAGACTTTTAAACTAAGGCCAGTGTTCTCAAATTAGAATTTCTGTACATGAACCTCCAAGGTAGGTTTCTTTGAGTGAGATTCTACTCCATTGAACGAATCTTTAAATTTTTCATTTTCTTACTTTCTAGGTCACTCTTGGAAACGATTGACCAATCAGAATTTGATGGATTTGAATACATCAATCCACTACTCATGTCTTCTGATGATGCTGTTTAACAAGAAAGATGAAAACAGAAAAAAATAGTTTTAGTTGAAAATTCTGTTCCAGAAGTAAAAACTATCTATATATTTTAAATATTTTTTTAAGAAAAAGCTTAAAAATAATTAGCTTTTAGAGAAACACTTCATTTTTTTAAACTTCAAAGGTTCTTGCCGATCATATGTATCAGGGAGTGTTTAATCAGCAATATCCACCGTAGAGCATGCATTCGCATTATCAGAAGCTCAGCCGCAAAATTGTACCCTTTGCTTTGCCAGGTATCCGAAAATTCGACAGTAAAGTTACTCACTAAGTTGACTTCAAAACAAATCAATCAAATTAATTTCCTTTTATATTTTGTATTTCTTTATTTATTCAACAATATACTTTTTACGTTTTTTTGTAACAACAATAATGTTGATTATAAGCACTATTGGATAATTTATGGTAGTGTTTGAATCGCGAGTTAAATATTTCTCTGTTTTTTTATAAAATATATTAGATGATGATGGTGATGATGATGAAATTAGGGAAACTGGTTAATTTTTGTATATCGTTGAAAGAAGTTAAAGCTATTTACAGTACTTACTACTTTTTTTCCTTTTAATTGTATGACCGATTTTCTTGGGGGGGGGGGGGGTTCTTTTGAAGGTTGTTATCCGAGGGGTACAGACTTTATGGTCCGATGGGTGGGGTGTGGTGCCGCTGGGATTTGAAAAATGGGATAAATTTTGGTAATTTTTGCCAATAATCACGAAAAAGGGACCCTGAATTGACGACGAAACTAAAAAATTGACGACGATAATGGAAAGGAGAGGACGGAAAAAGTTTCGTCTTCGTTTTATTGGGTCCTGGAATAGCGTGAAATATAATTGGGCATCAGTTGATGTGAGGAAATATATAGATAAAAAAGTAGTCTTATCAGTGAGAAACGGAACATCTCCGGAATTCCACCATCCACGCCACATGGATAACCTATTTATTTTAGCTGATGAGATGCAAGAATCTGGAATTTAACTTTACCTCGAAAAATGGAAAGTAAGTCTTTCAAAATAAATTATTTGAAAAACAAATCTATTGAACGATAAGCATGACGTAAATAATACGAAGAAACATATCCAGTGGGATGAGAAGTGAGAAAGCACAAACCATGATGGTACTGGAACTTGTGTTGTTCGTCTTCCCGTCGTGTATTTTTTATGAGAGGATGGGACGGGATGTAACATTTTCTGTTTCTTCGTCGTCAATTTTTTAGTATCGTCGTCAACTTTTCGGTTTCGTCGTCAATTTTTTAGTAAAAAAATTACAAAAATTCAAATGGCACTAATAGGTTTTCCGTATATAATTTATTCACCACAAAGCTACACTATTCAAAAATTGGGGATATCAAACCTGGCCAAAGAGTACGATTTTCGTGAATTATCGCTTTCTGATTTGCATGAAAAAGTTCTGCATCATTACGACAAGAAACGATTGACGACTGTTTTTGAATTATCTGTTTTTCTCAAGTTGAGAATTTTACTTGTTATGGTTTTTTTCTATATTTTACTGAAATATTACGGAAAACTCTTAAACATATTTTTCGTATTCCACTCAAAGTCAGTCATACGATAATTATTACAAACTTTATAATACTCTCAACAAATAAAGGCGCCTTACGCGCCTTATTATCGACGCGCCCTAAATCTTTTATGTGAGTATATTTATTTCTTTTATAAGAAACCAATCAATGTGTTTTGATTAAAGGGATTTGGCTTTCGGTAATTAGTTCTTTCAAAGCAAGTAAAGAATTGTGCTTAGCGTGAGCATATTTATTTTTCTTATAAGGATCGTCTTTATAAGAAACCAATCATTAACTTCTGATTTGAGGGGATTAGGCTTGCTTTCGGTAATTAGTTCTTTCAAAGCAAGTTAGGAATTGTGCTTAACGTGAGCATATTTATTTTTATTTTAAGCATCGTCTTTATAAGAAACCATTCAATTAGTTTGGCTTTCGGTAATAACTTTTTTCATAAATCAAACATACTGTGCATACTGTGAGCATACTTATTTTTCTCACAAGCATCTTTTTTGTAACAAAACTTTCAAATGGTTTCCTTCAATCTGAACCTCCTATAATTCCAACATTATATTCATAACAATTTTTCTTTAATTCTGTAACGTCGAAATTTTTGTCAAAACAAGAGCCGCAAAGATGCGGATAAAAATTTCTTCCACAAATGATAAAATCTGTATAGAATTGTCTATGTTGATT
>JAUJPO010085093.1:0-10210 GCA_032270745.1 Tiaropsis multicirrata | reverse complement strand
TGATTTTGCTTCCAATGATGGGTAATCAAAGAAAGCCGATTTCAATAACATTTATAAAGAATTTAATGACCATTTAGACTATTACAGAGACGTTTATTCTCCATGTGTTTTTTTACCTCCATGATTGAACTAAACGAAGAGGTCTAAATTTGCCGAAATTTAACTCAATCCAAAAAAATAAATTTTACGCGTTTACCTAGGTAAACAGCTAAGTAAATGGCTAGCATGGCTTCTAAAAGTGTATTCATAATTAATGTGCACTGTATTTTCATATATATCTCAAGACCTAGTTGTCCTGTATCCATTTATAAATGACCCCTTCATTGAAAGAATATTACCAAATACGATTCTGTTTTACTCTAATACACAGGGGTGTGGAATAGCCAGGGGGTTGGAAAAACCATATCATACCATATCTATGCTTCCAAAGACAAATCATGAGCTTAGAGAAGATGACAGCAAAACAAACAAATTGTACCAAATTGTAAACTGTCAGCCATGCCAATTTGGACCATACTTTTACTGCAATAAGAAAATACAGGTTGTAATTTGAGCGGGAATGTGAGGTAAAGATGAAAGTTGAAAGTACTCTCAAGTGTCATAGCTTAAGTGGATTAATTTTTGCGTGGATTAAATTTCGCGATTTTCACGATATTTGTCCATTTTCGCGAAATTAAATCCTCGCGAAATATGTAAATTATCAATTCACGAAATAAATTAATTCCACGCAAAAGTGAATCCACTTAAGGTATATAAAGCGTTTCGTTTCTTGGTGGTTTGTAAACCTATGTTTACGTGTAATTAAGAAAATGAAGGAAAAGTCACCATAAGGTCGATCAATGATCAATCTATGACAGAGATGAGTGAAACTTACTATCTTCTTGTGCTTTTTCTACTTCACTTTTCATTCGTGTTTCAAATGATATTTTCTAAAACAAGAAAAATTTAAACTTAAATTAAAACTCATTAAAATAACCACTTTAGAAAATAAACATTCACTTTTTTTCACAAGAAAAAAGCAAAAAAATGCTACTTTGTAGGAAAGTTTGCTTAGAATCATCAACCAATTCGGAATCATCAACCTATCTCTATCTTCTCTTTGAATGAATAAGAAAAGGTTTTCCTTTTTTCAAAAGATTCTGCATGTAGTGCTGCACCTGCATTTTGGTCTTATCTATTTTCTTCTAGAGTTCTAACATTTTACTTTTATTCAACTTACACGGAACCAATCGCAAATGTGTTTTAATTAAGCATTTAATTTTTGTTAAGAGATTTTCTTATAAGGAGGATTCAAACATAAATTTTAAACATTAATGTCCTGATATGAGATCAATATGATGAGAATATTGATTATTCCCTCAGGATGTTAGACATCCAGGCTCAAGTTTGTTCTTACTACATTGTTCGTATGAAGGAAAAGAGTTTGTGACAAACCTTAAGTTGTTGCTCAACATCTTCACCATCTAATGGTTGTTTTTCATCATCTGAATCTTCAATCTTCCATCGATCAAAATCAATCCGAAGCCAAACTGGTTTCATTGTGGCTTTTAATAATCTTGGCCATTCTTCTGTAGGAAATATTTTTAATTCAATTTAATTCAATTTAATAGGAACTTTTTAGGTTTTTAGCGTGAATTTAATCCCTACAATGAGGTCATATAGACGCATTGTTGACTTATACAAAGTAATCCTATTTATTGAATATAACTTGTATGAATATAACTATAACATAAAATTCTTGCCAAAGAGTAGTAGAGGGCGTACGTTTTGAAATACCGAAATACTTTTCGCAAATTTCCATATTTCCGAAACCGAACTTTTTTGTCCCAAAAAAGTATAAATTCTCAATTTCGCCGAATTTCCGATCTATTTCGAAAGCGAAGAGCTCCTCAATTTCCGAAAGCCAGAGGATTTTTGACACAATTCCTGAAATTTCGGACAAAAAAGGTCCATTTCTGTAATACCGAAATTCTGTGTGCTACATTAAAAGATTTTTGGTTTTCAAACAAAAAGCTTTTGTTCAAATAAATTACTTTGTTATTTAAATTGAGCATTCTATGAATTTTCATTTTTGTGGTTACACATTCTTTTACCGTTTATTACCTTTTCACAACTATTTCACAAAGACATGAGTTTTTCTTTTAGATTCGGTAAGTGAAGAAGAACTGAAGACGAAGTAAAAAAGTAGTGCACTTGTTATTGAAATAAGATTTGGATATCTTCTCTAAAGGTTCTCTAAATAACGCAACACAAAATAACTTAAGAACATTTTTGAGAACATTACCATTATTTTCATTCTTCTGAATTTCAAAAAATACATTGCGATCATTGATCTTGTATGTAGATTTCTATGAAAAGAAAATATTTGTTGATACAAATTTATTTGATAAGAAATCCAGGCCCACAATGAGAAATAAAAAAAAGCTTTCAAGAAACTTCTTTACCTCTTTATTGATTCCCTTGAAAAAATCCAAGCGAAAATGATAGAGGTCTTCTCCTTTTGCCCCATGTCCATATCCTGAAATAATATTCTCATCGTTATTAATGTTATTTTAAAGGAATAAAAAGGTATTGGTCATACTCATGTAAGGCACAGGGACCAAAATGGCTTTCTTTTTTTTCACAGGATTTAAACCGTCTAAGGGAAATATGAATTCTATAGAAAGTCTTTCTTAAAATTATAAACTATTAAAGTATTTGAGACAAAAAGGTCACTTTTTTAAAGTCATTTTGAAAGGGCAAGTATTGTTTTTATTTTAAAATCTTAAAAAGTAAAATACCTTGAAATACCAGGAAAGAATCTTCAAAATTTATTAACGCATCCTGTAAGAAAAAAATCAGAAAATTCACAAATTTACACTTATGAGCTGATATACATAAACTTTTGGGAACCATTATCTGTTATCTGGTATTTTCTGCAGCTAGTTATTTTTAGTTGCTTCAATTGTCTTATTTAATGCTCTGATTACATTTCTGAACCTAACTTCAATTCTCAAAGGCAATTACCATTCTTATATTCTTTAACATTTTTTTCATATTTGTTAACGACTTCTAAAACTCATTAAAAAGTGAGTATCCTATGCCTTAAAAATACGGTGGCAACCTATCTTAACTGTCAAAATCATTTTTTGATTTAATTGTTGTTGAATTTTTACGTTTTGAATAAGCAAGTCATTCAATAGCAATAAACGTCACGGCGAAACCATCTATAAGTATGTTACTTTATTCATTTGTTTCTCTTTTACTTAACATCTATTTATTACTTCGCCATTTGTTTACTAGTTTTGTATGCATGCTACTTCCTTCATTTGTTTCTTTTTCTCGTGTTCTTCAGAAAACGATTTATTCTCGTTTTGTTTTGAAAAATATAATATCATACATGCAGTATGTCACTTTCCAGAAATAGACTTTTTTCTCGCCTTATTATGGTTATGGGGCCTTATAATGAGAGCAGTCAACTGTACAAAAACTTAAAAAAATCAGAATTGGTTTAACTGCAAAAAAATTTATTCCGGCAAAGACAATTTTTTTTTTCTTTCGGAAATTCCTGCAAAAATTTATTAGTTCCATAGGTAAACTACACATTTAGTGAAAACTCAGTATACAAATATGGTCTGAGGAAGACCCCAATTCCAAAGTCAATTTAGTGAAAAACAAAAGAAAAACTTAATGAATAGCAGTAGTAGACTTACGTGTTGTAAAGGATAAAAAAATTCTGCACTAAAACTGCCAAAATGCTTGAAGAAATCTTAATTCCTTACCTCTAACTCTCAAAACAACCATTTCACCACCTCCATCAAAACAACACACAACTAAATATCATCGCTCAAAACAGCATACATGTCAAGGACGCCAAATGGCGTCCTTTGGAATGGAAGGGTTAAAAATTGAGGGAAACAAATACAACCGCATGAGAAACATACCACAGGTGGTCCAGAAAAAAGTATACAATTTTGATGCAGAATTGTGGGTAAAGGAAAATAGATTTATAATAAATCTTTTTTTCAACATGTCGTGGAAAGACTAACTTGAATTTTGGGTGATCGCACATTAAATTTGGTTAAGTAAATCAAAAGTTATAACAAAAAACAAATTTTCAACTGTCATAAAAACATGAAAAATCAAGAAAAAACAGTGAAAATAGCTTAGGAGCACTAGATCATTGTTTGACTACCGTAAAGTGTCCTATTTCTGTCACCCCCTCCCTAATTTTGTCACCCCATTTCAAATGAATCTCTTTGACAGTCAAATGAATCTCTTTGACAGTCTAATGAATCTCTTTGACAGTCAAATTTGAAAATGTTTCAAATTTTGTATGTTGCCGTGGCTCGGTGGTCTAGTGGTAGCACTTGGGGATTCAAACCAAGACACTTTGCATTTAGTGGTTTGAATCCCACAATCCCAAATCAGAACTGTCAATCAAGTGTCTGAAATCAGAAACTCAGAAGGTAAGACTGAAACAGAAAAAGTAGAATGAGGAAGTCTGCCGTGAGTGAGATTCAAAATGTCCGGTGCTATTTTTTCACTTGGAAGTAAAGTAAACCTGACACTACACCGGACTTCTGTCCGGTGATTATTTGTGCACCGGTGTATCCGGTGTATGTATTTTTTTACATTTTTGCTAGGATGTGATGGTTGTTTGAGTTTAAAAACTACATTTTTCGGGGATTCCACACTGGGGGTTGTCCAGGTCCAGGGTACTGGTTGTTTGATGACAATAAAAAGTAAGGTGTGGTTTTAAAAGTAATACCTTTACATCACTCAAATCAGCAGTAACACTCAACTTTGAACTATCTTGTGCCCATTTGATGATAGGAGTTAAATTGTTTTCCTCTACATCTTCTATGATTGCCATGATTCTTCACATCAAACTGATGGATGAAACTGATAAACCTTTTGATTTTGACTTTTTTTGCAGCTGGATCTGGCTTATTTGATTCACTTTCGATTTCATTCAAAATGGTGTCTCATAGAAAAGTTTGCAGTGTAAATTACAGACTCTGGTTGATGGGCTGGAAAAAGAAGCTGTCGAGGATGGCGGTAGTTTGACGCTTCGACGTTGATTAGCTGTAACAGGTCTTGGTTTTATACTTTTCCATGTACTGTATTATTTTACCCCTTTTGCACTTACAAACGCCCATGCATCCTCCGCGCATCTTCGTATGGCCATATTAATCAAAAATTTATTTCATATAATGCTCTCTTCAAGCTTTTAATGTAAGAATTATTACCAAAAAGAAAACAGTTTTTTGTCAAAGTAGTGTCTAGGGAAAGGGTGGTGGTATTTCAGACCCTTCAGAGAGCACGCTTGTCTATTCGTCATTTCTTGTCTCGAAACGGTAACATACCGATCACGTGATTTCAGCAGTAGCTCCTCGGCATCAAAAAAAGACCCAACAAAATGGCGGACCAAGATCAAGATTTGTTTGGAGAAAATAATGCATCATCCACCCCTGAGGAGGCCGAGGATAAGTTATTTGGTGAAGCTAACACTACAGAGATATCTCTAGATGATGATAAAAAAGAGGAATCACTACTCCCTGAATCAACATCTATAGAAGCACCTTCTAGTGCCCCAGTTGTTCTTGACCAAGAAAATCAACCAGCAACAGCAGAAACTCCTTCTCCTTCAAACACTTCAAAAGATGAATCGGAACCAACACAAAAAAAAACTGAGGTTTGTCTTATTCTGCATAATTTTGAAATTTGAAATTATAAAGCGTTGAGCTAAATAAAAATTTGAAGCCAAAATTCTAAAGTAGGATGATCGAACCTGGCTGGCTGGCTGGCGGGGATCACACCAAACCAGACAATATCAATCAAACACAATCGAACAAAAAATTGCATTCGAATAATCAAACACAATCAAACACCAATCAAAATTTACGAAAAATTATAATTATAATATACCTTTCCCTAGTCCAAGAGCTGGAGCTCAACTACTTTTTGCCTTTGATAATCTGATGGTGGAAAAAGTAGAGTCCTATCGCAGCGCCATCAATCAAATAAAAAAGCGAAGATAGTATACGGCAGACTTTCTGACTAACCTTTCCCGTAATTCCGGTTTTCTGGATTTTTTCTGCAGTCTTTGCACTCCATCGTTTTTTAAAAAGGAGGTAAACCAAACCAATTTTGCTTGCATTTCCTTAGGGAAGAGTGGTTTTTGGCCTTTTTCTCAACTTCTATTGGATAGAAATTTTGCAAACTTCAGTATGTTTTTAAAATTTATGATACTAATACTGTGTCCTCCAAATTTCTTTTGAAACGAACGAGGGCATCAAAAGATGTTTGTTTACCTCCACTTTATTTTTCACACAACGGTGGATGTTTTTTCGGAAAAATCTTAAGTTACAGCTTACGGGAAAGGTGTATTTCAATTATTTCGATTGAATCTTTTCCAGTTAGGGATACCTGCAAATTTGTACATCACTCGGCAATATCTCCTAATTTGGTTTTTCACAACTACTGGTATGATCCGTACTTCAAAAACTTTACAAACCTGTTCTTCATTAAGCTTTTTGAGTTAACTTTCTGCTATTTACAGGCTAAGTTTTAGCGACCGCCGGCTAAGATTGTATTGTTTTTTCACAGAACAGCCCATGGAGGGCCTTGGGGGCCGCGTGGGCCCGTGCTTGGTCTGAAAAAAAGTTGCAGATTTGCACTGGAAAAACAGATTATCTCAAAATTTGCACAACAAATGAGGTTTTGGACAATTATTTCTACTTTCCGTCAACCAAAATCAATCAAATTTGGCAGATCATCTCATTTGCTTTCTATTTACCTTTTGCAAGTGACAAGATGGTGTGGATGCTGTTGGTTGTTGAAAAAAGAAGCTTTTATGATTTGCGACACCCTAATTTGCACATTACTTGCAAATAAGGATGGTTTTTATCTCCTAATTAGGATGCTGTGCAAATTAGGAGATATTGCCGTGGATGTGAAAATTTGCAGGTATCCCTGACTGTTTTCGGTGTACGATTGCATTAAATTTTATTTACTTAATTTTAGACAAAGGAATTGTCGGTTTAGTTTTCTTGTATTTGTGGGTTGATTTTATCTTGGCAAAGAGGCCGATTTTTGTAAAATCTAAAAATCGAATACAATCGATCAAAAATATATTATTAAAAACCTAAAAATAGAAACGGGTAACACTCGGGTAACCCGGGTTTAAAAGTTAAACCTGATTTACTTGCGCACTTGGATTACCGTTTAACTCGGGTAACCCAGGTAATTATTTTATTCTATTAAAATGACGCATTAATTTTGAAACATGTAATTGAAATTGAGATGTTTCGATTTTTTAGCACTAATTGAAGAAAAAAAGAAAGAAAAAAAACAATGATTTTTACGGGGAACTATAATATAATAAAATGGTATTCTTTTTGTAAATAGATTTTGTAAATATAAGCTACAAAATACAGTAAATACGCAATTAAAACGATCTAGCTTTTTTTATTTCTATTGCAAAGACTTCACTGCCTAAGAAAATTGCTAAATAGGGTAGGGTAAATTCAAAATAAACATCCATAAGTCCAAAAGTTACAAAGTTGTATATATTACGTGCTAGTGAAAATGTACTCAAAAATAAAAACTTCTTTTGAGAAACTAATTGCGATTTCACCACGTTTTTCTTTCATTGAGTATTTGTCTTCAGATAATATTTTGCTAAGAACTTGTACATAAAACGTAAACGTTGACTGACATCACTCTCCTAAAATAAAAGAAAGGTATAAATATTAAGTGAGAATTATATTCATGTTTTATTTTTACCGTCATTAGCCTTACTAGTTATGTTAGCCCTTGAACATCATTAACATAATAATTTGAGCTATTTGAATTTTTGCTTTGAGAAGAGAAGTCTTGACATTTAAAAAAATACTTACAATAAGGATTATGCTTAGCACCCCTCAACAAAATGACAATTGTATTGAAATGAAGCTGAATTCTAAAAAAAAAAGAAACTGATGATATAAACAAAAATTTAAAAGTCTCATAGGTAAAGCACCTAAAATGTTTGCTCTACAGGTCACATATAGAAAACCTTTTCTCAACTTGCCTCAAACACACTAACAAAAAGAGAGAGATGAAATGTTTACTGGCTAATTATTATGATTAGGTGTTTTCTTGAACGAATATATATATAATACTTTGAAAGCTTTTGAAATGTAGAAAAATCTTGACAGACAACCATTTCAAATAGTTTAAAATGGTTGACACTTGCAAACTTAGTTTCATGGATTGGTTCCATAAAAACTTATTTTCAGAGGTTTGAACTTTAATAAGTAAGGGTAAATACTTTTGTAACACCTGGATGTAGGTGTAGGTAAATTGTAAATTGGATGTGATAACCAAAAAAAACAGGCAATGTATGTAAAAGTTAAAAAGAAGTGTTAACTTCAAAACATATTCTAGAGCTGTGAATTGATCATTTCAATTACTGAACAAATTTATTTCTCTGCCCTCCCCCCACTTGTATTTTTTAATAAACTTTAAGCTTACAAGCTTTTGTATGTAATGAGTTGTTAATTAAAAAAGAAATTACATGCAAGAGTTTGTCATCTTTCAAATGTGCATTTACTTTGATAAACTAAAATTTTTCGCTTTATAAGATCAAAACAAACAGCCTCTGCTTGGGTCGTTTTTAAGTAACAAACGACCCTATTTTACCTAGCACATCCCTCTGGCTTTCAAAACAGCGTGTGTATTTGATTTGATCCTTACAGAGATAATTTAGCTGTTGCAAAATATTGAAGAATTGTTGTTTTTATATTTTTGAATGGTAAAATAATGCGTAATCAGACTAATCAAACTCAAATTTGAGCTAAAATTGTGAGAGTTTTTCGTAAGTCCGATTACCAAACTTAATCCAACTCTAATCGACGAACAAAGTTCTATTATATTTGATTTGTTCAATTAAAGGGCCTGGATTAATGATTATTGTTTATAGATGCTAATAGTCTCTGCAAGGATGTCAAATTGCATTCTTGAGTAATTTTTGCTATAAACTTAGCTACTCTTTTATTGTCTTTCCTGTTCAACATACCGTACAGTTCAGGGAAATGACCACTTTTCAATGCCTCAAAACCATTGAAGGCAAGTTGTGGTAAAGTTTAAACTTATAAATATAGACAGACGGTGGCTCGCATCAGCTAGAAAATAATGTATTTTTCTTCATCCCCACAAATTGTCTATTAAAATGAAGAAGAAAAAGGAATCGTGGTGGTAGTTCACTTGAACTCGTCACATGGTCTCTAATTTGTTTTTGATTTTGAGAGGTCATCTGCAAAACTGCATATTTGCAGGAATTTATTTTCGTGGATGAGCAAATTTGGAATTTTTTCCTTCTAAAAACTTGCAGATCTGACCATAATCTGTGAAATTTAATCCTGCAAAAATTTATCCCATTAAAGTAGTGCTTGATGAATTCAAAACTCAGGGTCGTTATACTGTAGTGCAGATGGCCCTATCTCTGTCACCTATTCCTAAATGAGTCAGTCACCCCTCTATTTTAAAACAACCCTTCCCTTTGTTGACAAGATTTTTATTGTTTAACTGTCAAAGAGATTCAATTGATATTAGCTGCCAAATAAAAAGAGTGACAAAATTAGGGAGGGGTGACAATGGAGATCATCTACAGTACATACTGTACAATACAATACGAGAGAATCTCTTTCACAAACAAAAATAATTAAGTTTATCAGTCTGGGAATCAGGCTGCATCATTTGAAAATTAGAGGCATGCTGTATATCGCACACGTAACCTCTATTTTATTTATTTTAGGCGTGCGATATACAGCACGTCTAATAAGATTAAGGTGTGCGAAGGTGTGTGGTAAAAAATTCGATTTTTTAGATTTTTCAACCAACTCTCTGACTGATTATAGTAATTGAATTACAGTATGAGGTCAGAAAAACAAGTTAATTGTTGTTTATTACATTTCAAAGTTTGTTTGTTTCTTTTAATAATGAGTAACATAAAAAGATTATATGAAAGTTTAACAAAGTTGTAACGAAAAAGATATCGAAAAATTTGTTTAAAATTTTTTTTTCTACACAAAGAAACATTTTCTCGTTTGTGTACAAAAACTTGTGACATCAAACAAGTCTTTTAAATGCGAAGAGATGGACAGTTTGTGTCTGCTATAAATAACATGAAGAATTAACAAAAGAGAAGATTCAGTAAACTTTTTTATTATTCAGGATTTAAAGA
>JAUJPO010085082.1:0-10210 GCA_032270745.1 Tiaropsis multicirrata | reverse complement strand
GACATCCAATATGGGATAGGATCATAGAAAATTGTCCGTCTTTTCGAAATCGTGATTGTGATGCACAAACATTTGAAATCTTCTCCGGACCAATATTTCAAAAATTGTATTCAAAATGAGGAAGAGTTTTTGAATAATGAGCTATCAGTAGTGGAAGTTGCTGGCTTAAATATGAAAAAGCCCCAAAAATTACAATTTAATAAAGATTATTCATTGAGAAAAAGAAGTTTTGTGAGTTATGCTGGTTTAGAAAATACAAAAAAGTTACAGAAATTAGACATTGACTTTAAAGTGATTAATAGAAAAGTTAAAGAAAACATTGAAAAGCAAAAAGGAAGTAATCAAAATGCGCGTCAAAGAAAGTATTATAAAGGAAATAAAGTAAAGATTAAAAAACAACGTGACAAAAATTGCAAATTGAAATAAAAAAAAATTGAAAAAGTTGAAAATGAGAGCGTGAAGAAATTTATTGAGTCAATCAATTTAGAAATTATTCAATGTTCAATTTGTTTTGAAGCATGGCCTTTATCTAAAAAAAAATCTTCTTAAATGGAATCTGAATACAAATGCACCCGGTGCAAGCGTGATAAAGGTAACCCAAAGAAATTTTCTGAAGAAAATAATATGAAACCTAGCCCTGTTCCTGAAGCTCTTCAAGGACTTACTCAAATTGAGGAAATGTTAATTGCCAGAGCTTTCCCAGTTATGCAAGTGTATACTCGCCCTAGGGGAGGCCAAAGGTCGTATAAAGGTCACGTAATAAATCTGCCAAATAATGTTCAAAAAATAGCTGACTCACTTCCTAGAGATCCAAAAGAAATACCTGTCATAGTTTTTAAGTTGAATGGAAAAGACAATAAATCACAGCATTTAAAAGTAAGGAGAAAAGAAATTCACGATGCTTTGTTATGGTTAACAGGGACAAATGTTGTTATGGTTAACAGGGACAAATGTTAAAGGTGAACCAAGTGGGTTAAGCCTAAAATCCATCCTTTTAAAAAACTTTTATCTGACATTAAAGTGGAAGATTTTGATAATGATTATGTTGATCTAGCCAATTCTGTTCAAAGGCATACTAAATGTAGCTCTGCCTACCGTATGCGAAAGAAAGGAGATGATCAAGTTTGTCGTTTTAAATTTCCATTTGATTGCACTGATGAAACTCAGTTAGTTTTCGAAAATATAAAAATGAGATCAGGTGATGAAAAATATATTCCCAATATAATACTAAAGCGCAATGACCCAAGAATGAATCGTCATCAGCGATTTCAGCTTCAACTGTGGAGAGCTAACTGTGATATTCAGATCAAATTGGATCATAATGCATGTTTAAATTAAACTACATAGCAAAATATGCTTCAAAGGCTGAAAAGATTTCAGACGTTGCAAAGACCACATTTACATCAGTTATTCAAAGTTTATCTGGAACAGAATCTACACAGAATGTCTTTAGGAAATTGATAATAAAATCTGCTGGAGAAAGAGACTTTAGTGCACAAGAAGTGATGCTTTACATTCTATCCTTAAATCTACATAGCTCATCTTTTCAAGTTGTGAATTGTTCACTTGATGGTTCACGTCAAATTAAAATTGTTGACAATGAAGTTAAAACTAAAAATTCTACCCTTGATGATTATGCAACAAGGTATGAAAAGGGAACAGATGAAATGAAAGAAAGTAATCTGATAGATTTTATTTCTATATGGTGTAAGGGAAAAACTAATTTTGAAAAAATAAAGTGGTTGTTCGAACCTTTCCTAATTACAACGGAAATCCTAAAAGCCCTTATTATCCACAGTTTTGTAAATACCAAATGATAAAGTATAAACCTTGGAAAGATTCAATTGAAAACCTTTGGGATGACCTGCCAGCAACACATGAAACATATTGTCTTAAATGGAAAGAATTTATCAATATTCCTTATGGTCAAAGATTGGTTCCAAACTGGAAAAGGCATCTTCTTGATGCCAATAGTCAAGATTGTGTAGAATAAGAGGAAGAAAGTGATAATGAACTTGAGAATTTTGGGAATCTTTTACGAGAAGATTGGATGTATGTTGCAAATTTTACTTCAAGAGAGGCTTCATCTACGTCTGATAAGGATAGTTATTGGAGAGAAATCAGAGAAATGTATTCTGATCAACAAATTAATGAAATGCCATTTTGGATCGAGGACAAAAAAATCATTTCAGGTATCTGGTATAGATTATTCTCAATTTCAGACATCGAATTTGAATGAAGAACAAATAGTAGGTTATAACATTGTCAAGGACCATTTTGAGGGGAGAGATGACCAGCAGTTATTGATGATTATTACTGGGATTGCAGGTAGTGGAAAATCATTTTTGATAAACTGTATCAAAAGACTTCTTGGTGACCAGTGTTATTCTCAGTGCATTTTTTGGTATTGCAGCATTTAATATTTTTGGAAAAACATTACACAGCATTTTTAAACTACCTATTGGAAATAAACTGAGACATGAGTTGAATGGAAATGCCCTTACGACCTTACAAACAGAAGTAAATGGACTAAATTACATTATCATTGATGAATTTTCAGTGATAGGACAAAATATGTTGGGGTGGATTGACAGTCGTTGTCGTCAAGCTACTGGACTAAAAGATTCACTTTTTGGTGGAATTTCAATAATCTTGGTAGGTGATATAGCACAACTGCCACCAGTTATGGATAACATTTTATTTTACCAGTATCCTAGTAATGAGATGTCAGTGGCAGGGTTTATGGCCTATAGTTGCTTTAATAAAGTTGTCCAATTAAAAGTGAACATAGAGATCTAGTGGGAATAGCTCCGATCAATCCAACTTTCGAAAAGCTCTTTTGAATTTAAGGAATGGAAAATCTACTTTAGCAGACTGGGAGCTTTTTTCCTCTCGACAGCCTGAAAGGTTTTCCTTTGATTCTCGAAATTTAGTAAAATTATTTTTTTCAAATAAGACTGTGGCAGAGCATAATTTCAGTATGCTAGAATCATTAGGTGAACCAATTGCTGAGATTAAAGCTAAAAATAGCACATCTGCTGCAGCAAAACTATCATCTGATGAATTTGGCGGCCTAGAGAGTAAATTATATTTTTCTAAAGGAAGTCGACTTATGCTCACCAGGAATCTTTGGCCGGATGCCGGATTGTGTAATGGAAGTTTAGGAGTTGTCAAGGATATCATTTTTGAGGATAATCAATTACCCCCGTCCCTTCCAATTGCTGTAATTGTCAAATTTGATAAGTATACCGGACCAAGTTTTTTTCAAGAAGATGAAAAATGTGTCCCAATCGTCCCTGTGGTGTCAACCTCTACGGATAGTAATATTAGCCATGAGCGGACACAATTACCTCTTAAGCTTGCATGGTCCATTACTATCCACAAATCACAGGGTTTGACGTTTGACAGAGTACTGGTTGATATTGGTAAAAAAGAAAACTTTGATGGGCTAAGTTATGTTGCTCTTTCTCGAGTAAAAAATATAGAGGATATGATGATTGAATGTTTTCCCTATGAAAGATTATCTAGATTAAAAGAAAGCAAGTCTTTAAAGTATAGAATAAAAGAAGAAGAAAGATTATTCGAGATAGCTAAAAGAACAATGAAATTAAAGTAGTTCAGACGAACAAGAAAAATATAAAATTAGATTTAGTAAAACAGTTTTTTTCTTTGTGTTAAGTTTGAGCTTTGTTTGCGTTCAAATTTTATATATAGTTTTGATTTTCTAGCAACGTTTGGTCCTTTTGATACTTTAAATTTAACTGAAGAAGATTAATCTAGTTCTCTATTGTTAATTAGGTTATAATTTTCATATATTCTTACAATTTCTCTTTACAGAATGTTCGAGGCACTTCGATCAATGAAATCGAAGAAAATTTAAACATTGGCTGTTTAATCATAAGGTAATGACCATAATATTTCTCTTTGACTTTAAAAAATCACCATAACTTATCTTGGTTCTTTTGATAGAAAAAAAGATTTAGTTACAAGGTAGAGACCATAATACAAAAAAGTGTGTTTCTGTGATATTTCTCTTTGACTTTAAATAAACATGGATCTGCATGGATCGTGTTTGTATTCATTAGTCAAAGACCGAATTAAAATCAGCGTTTTCAAAGATAAAATCAGAATTGGCTTTTGATTATTCGCTGACAGTTCTATTTTAAGTACACTGTAATTTTACTCTTTCATTTTTAGTTACGATTTGGCAACCAAGAAACTGGATCTCATTTGGAATCTTGATTTAATTTCATATTGACGACCAGAGACCATATAAGTTATTACTCATTATAACTGGAAAATTGTCTTCAATCTGATTTGTATTGATGGTTTCACTTAAGAAAGCCATCCAATCTTCAATTCGTCCTGGTTTTTTGTATCAAAAGTATTTGATTGGTAATTACCATTATGTGGTCATAAATCGTTATTGTGTTTGTTAGAAAATTTGATTGATATCGTTTTGTTCATGGAAAACATTATTATATGTTCATTTCACCGAGTTTGATATCACAAATTCAATTTGTTCGTTGGAAAATTATCTCAAAGATTTTGATTGATATCGTTTTGTTCATGGAAAACATTATTATATGTTCATTTCACCAAGTTTGATATCACAAATTCAATTTGTTCGTTGGAAAATTAAATCAAAGAAAACATTTTCATTTCGCCGCACTGTATTTAAAGTTCCATGACCGATAGACTTAAAATTCTTATTGCAGCCCTGATTGATCATAAGAAATACTTTTTCAAATTTTCTTACTTTTTTCCAGCCTTTTTAATTTTCAACAAAATTTTCTTACTTTCCGCAAAGTATCATAAGGCTGTCATCAGTTACATCCAATTCTCCAATACTTATTATCACAGATAGCTTCTTGATATATCTCATTTTGGACTGTGGTATACTGCAACATTTTTGAAAATATTTGTACTTTTTTACCTTAGATTCTGAATCCTTTGAAAATGTCAAAGAAGAAAGTCAAGATTCACAAAGCTCGTCATTCAAGAGAAAAGCCAGCGATCCAGGCTCTCCTCCAAAAAAGTCCAAACTTTTCTGCTCTGGGAGCTCGTACACACCAAAGCCTCCCTCTAATGTTATAGGTAATGTTTTTTTCATTTTAAAGTAGACATAACAACTTTGGTTGGCATTAATTTTAACAATTCTAGCAAACAGAGTTTTATTGTGAAGTAGAAAAGAGTAATTTGAATGTTTTTCTTGAAAATACATCTTTGTGGACAAATCATAATGACCAAATCATTTCAGTCTCTAAGATTATTAATTTGTTAACTTTTGATTTTGATTTTGAGTAAGGTCGTTACAGTTATGTTTTAATTCTTCTTCTGTCTGATCAATTGAAGGTTAACAAATCAGAAAAGTTCCGACTTTCCTCAGAGTTTTGTTACTTTTGATTTCTCGATGACAAATATTGATGGGTAATTTTAAAACCTTTTTAGATATCACTGGATTTATTGGTTGTGTTTCACCTGCTATCAAAAGCCACCAATCAAAAAAGGAACATTTTAATGTTTTTGTTAAAACCGGCGTCATGTCGTTTGTGAAGGTAACAGTTTCGGACACCAACAAGCAGTTCAACAAAATACGTCAAGAATTTGTTGCTCAATTACACAATAAAGAACCAGTGATTATTACATCATGTCTACCTCTTAATGGCCGGAATTTCTACAACAATTACTCAAGCTTGAAGTTATGCGACAGTCAGTTAACATTCAATCTCAATGATTCAGATGCAACGAGACTGGTTGACATTGAAGCTAATGCCATAACTGGATCAATAGTTGGAAAACTTAAATTTCATGGCCCTGTGCAGATGAAACAATATACCACCAAGGCAGGAAAGTCAAGGACTGATAAGATGAGGGAATGCCTGATATCCGATGGAACAACATGTCTCACAATTACATTTTGGTCAGACTTTATTGATCTTATTACTGAAGACCGATTAGTGCAAATTACCAAAGTATATTCAAAAACAATAGCAGACACAATTACTCTCTCCACTGAAATTGCATCTGGTGTATGTTATCTGACTGAAGACCTAGAGTGTAATTTTGATAATTTTGATACGTCATGTGCACTTCCAAAAGATTCTATAGAATGTCTGCAAAGAGTGGAATGTATAAAGAAATTTGAAGTATATCAATGCTGTAAGAATTGTAAATGTAGATTGGAAATTCAATCAGGCACCGGTCTATGTACATGCAAATGCGGAAGAGTATTTCTCACTGAACAAATAAAGTCAAGTGAAGAATGGACAAATGTGACCGCCACAATTGAATTTAAAAATAAAGACAATTTAATACTTCAAGCCACATTTTTCAAAGATACTCTTCAATCAATATTTTCAGACTTTTCACTTGGCAATATATTGCATTTAAAGCAACAGTTATTGGTACTCAAGAAAATTGATTTACATTTAAACACTAAGCAAATTGTCTCTAAGACTGAAATATGCAAGCATTGATAATTTGTTATTTGTTTTTAGAGTTGGTATTTTGTGTTTTATTATAAAGAAATTTGAAGTATATCAATGTTATCTGACTGAAGACCTAGAGTGTAATTTTGATAATTTTGATACGTCATGTGCGCACTTCCAAAAGATTCTATAGAATGTCTGCAAAGAGTGGAATGTATAAAGAAATTTGAAGTATATCAATGTTGTAAGAATTGTAAATGGTAGATTGGAAATTCAATCAGGCACCGGTCTATGTACATGCCAATGCGGAAGAGTATTTCTCACTGAACAAATAAAGTCAAGTGAAGAATGGACAAATGATGTGACCGCCACAATTGAATTTAAAAATAAAGACAATTTAATACTTCAAGCCACATCAAGTGTTTCTTAATTTTTGACACCATGAGTTGATTTATAGATCTTTTGAATGAATTGCTTTCCTTTGGAATTAAATACGTACGAATAAACAAAAGCCATAACGTTTATTAAAGATGCTTTCTATCGACTTTAATTATGAAAATATTTCTTATGAACATTGTATAGATAAAGTATCAATTTTAATTTCTTTCATGTGATTTATTATATTGGTTTCTTCGAGTTTTTTTTAAGTTGTGTACGATATTTGTAGCGTTGAATTAAATTACACATTGCGTTAAAAATAGTTGAATTCTTTTCTTTCATAATGTATAATTCAGTAATATTCTTTAGATCAGTTATAAATTTTAGTGAATCTATAGGCTTTTTACTTCTTCTCCTTTTCCTACAATAGCCCTAAATATAAAGTTAGGTCGAATTCTGGAAGAAAACATGTTATAAATTTTGCTTTTTCGAAGCCTTTCTGACTTAGGTTTCCTTTTTCATATTACGCTATTCAACGGATTTGCAAACACATGAGTTAAATATTTTCAATATTTAATTAAAAGTCAACTATTCATATTACACCTTTTTTTATAAGCATCATGTAAATTTGGTTCAGCCTCAGTTATGCTTAACAAAATAAGGAATTTAGGCTGAATCCATGCTTACAATATGCTTATTATGTCTATGCCAAATAAGCAGAAATATTGAGTTTCAGAGCCTTAATTTATTCTCTTGTTGTTACTTTCTCTTGCAAATCATCAATGCAATGTCTTCTGTCAGGGATTGATGATTATACTGTACACTAAAAACGTGATTTTGTTTTTGCAATGGTCTAATTTTAGTGAAAAAGAGTTAAATTTTGATAGTGTAGTGTAAATTGGGTTAGCTTTACTTCATGCTTAAGAAAATTCTCAGGCTCAAGGTATGCTTAGCATATGCTTAAATTTTTGCCAATTTTCAGCCTCGTTATGCTTATATCCTTTATGCTTATAAAAAAAGGTGTATTTTGTATAACGACGATTACCTTATTAGACTTAGTTTCAGGATGACATTTTAATTGCTAAACATGCTAACTTCGTCGTTTTCGTGAAATTAAATTAAATCCTAGTGAAAGGTACTTTTTTGGTGAATTTGCTCAAAACCCTAGGAAATGAAAAGATTTTATGAAAAATGGCTGGATCGCAAAATCATCTTTTTTTCATCTCTCGAAATTAAATCCATGCAAAAACAAGTCCACTTAAGATACAAAAATCTCATTTATCTAATTGTTTTGTTGCGGTGGCATTTTAACGAAAGTTACCGCTAGTATATTGTATATTTGTATGAACATGAATATTAATAATAATAATAAAACACTCTTCGAGAATATAACATATCCGTGAAAATGCTTGCCTTAAATTGTAATAAGTACTCGAAAGAAGGGAGACCTTGTAAAACTCTGATTGAGCTGGTTACTGACTTAAGTAGACTATCTATTGACGAATTGTGCAACCGAGCACTAGAACGGAAATGATTTAAAGTTTGAATAATTTTTTATGATGATCGACCGTGTGAACGCGGTGTTTTACCATTGATCCTGCGCGCTGAAAGGGTGTATACAAATGAAATCTCGCATCGTAGCAAAGTTTCCAGCTTTCGTTCTCTTGATTAGTCAAACTTCGCGTTTCGAGAAAGGTGAAATTGTTGTTTGGATAAGGAAGATCAATTTTTTTATCAGAATATCTCGGCTTCCGTAGTTTTGATTCGATATTGCATTTTGGGGGAAAATGGTAGCTTAATTCCAGATCTCTGTGGATTAAGTGGATGGATGTCTTGTGGAAGAAGAACTGTCTTTCACTTTGTTTGTGGGGTTTGGATGTTTGTTTGTTTTTGGAAGTTTTTATTTTCGAGTTAGAAGCTTCATCAGAATAGTTATATTTTAATGTATCTGATGTATGCACCAAGAAATAACTGCAATAAACATTAGATTTTTGGTTTGTTCTGATTTGTGTTCATGAAAGATAGCTGCTTTTGACTTGTTGTTGATTGGCTCTGCAAAAGTGAATTTTCAAGTTCAATGAAGCAAGACAATAGCCCGTTTGAATGTTCGAAATGAGAATTTCTAATTTTCAAAAAAATTTGAAATGGAAATTTCGAATTTTTCATGGCATTCGAGTGAGTTTAAGCCCTATCTACACATTCAAAATTCGAATTAGCGAGAGAATTTGTCTGAAAGGGAACGAAAAATTGTTCGAATTATAGAAAGTTTCGAATAACAGAAGATCGAATAGTAGAAAGTGTTTTATTAGAGTTTCCGAAGGAAAACTGACGGTGACTGAGATTTCGTTCGAATTAATAGAAGTTCGAATTAGTGAGAGTCTACTGTAGTATCATAAATTGTAAAGTTTTCAAAAATTCTATGCGATAGAAGTTGAGAAAATAGCCAAAAAACACTCTTCCCTAAGGAAACGCAAGCAAAACCGGGTTTCTTTACCTTCCTTTTTAAAAAACGATGGAGTGCAAAGAGTGCGGAAAAAATCTGGAAAACCAGAATTACAGGAAAGGTGTATTGTGAGAATTTGATTAATAATATCGTAGTGGTTAGATTGAGTTAGATAATAACTGCGATGCTATTGAATGTTAATTGAATTTATCAAACTTCAAAACCATAAAAATTGCAAGAGAGTTCGACTAATTACAGTAATTGAACCACAATATTGCAAAAAATTGTGAGAATTAATTTAAATTTCCATTGTCGAACTTAATCGAACTTTAATCGACTGACAAAGTTTAATTAAGTTCGACAAAGTTCGATTAAGTTTGACTTAAATATCCGTTTGATTTAAAGACTATATAAAGTTGAAGAGGCGGATTTCACTAATTTTTGGCTGTTTGACTTTTAGCTTACATTTTTTCCTTCTTTTTGCCCTTTCTTGCAAAAAACACATGCTAAATCACATGAACTATCTTTAGAAGCTGTAGAGGTATGCAGAGAACCACAATTGAGACTTTCTGTGAAGAGAACGTTGACCGCAGGTGGTCTATCTGTCAAACATCTTTTGCGGGCTATTTCAGAGTCGTGGAGCTGTAAAAAGTTATTCATTGCAATTTTTGGTTGTTACTAAAAGCAGGAACGAGAAAGTAACGAGAAGTAACCAGAAGTAACCAGAAGTAACGAGGAGTAACGAGTAAGTAACGAGAAGTAACCGGTAAGTAACGAGAACTAGGCCTAAGTAACCAGTACTGTAGACACCAAAATGACACTTCATTGTCATGCAGCAGGTACATTTGTCATCAGTCAATTTTATTCTGACATAACTTGAACACTTTTGGTACTGGAATTCGGACACCTATATCTCGTGATCGACTAGTCCGTTTTCCTTCAAATTTTGTATGTAGTA
>JAUJPO010085071.1:0-10210 GCA_032270745.1 Tiaropsis multicirrata | reverse complement strand
GGACGCTGAAGAGTCTATCACTCATCAAAAGGTACCTACCATATCGCCTTCGTAGACAGCTTGCTGAAGCCCTTGTTTTAAGTAAATTGGACTATGGAAATGCTGTCTTCAGCAACGCCCCAGCCTACCTCTTTAACCAGCTACAAAACGACGCAGCTAGTTTCGTCAAGATGAGTTATTCAAGTCGCTCTGATGTTATTGATATGAAGTGGCTACCAGTCAAAGAGCGATCCGAGTATGCAATGTCTAAACTTGCTTGGAAATCTGTCAATATGAACAATTTGCCAAAATTCCTGCCAATGGAAAAATATGAACAACCTATAACTAGGAATGACCTAATTGGTGGAACAAAGTTACTTGAGAGCTCAAATATCAGTGGTTCATTTGGGCTTGAAACTTCAAGAATTTACAATGAACTTCCAGTTACATGTCGTAAATCGTTTGTTTATAAAGACTTTTGCAGACAAACAAGAATTTATTTTTTAGATAAAGCTCTTGCTAGGAGCCTGCAGTAGACATAACTTTTTTTTTCTTTTTTTGACTTATCCAATGCGCTTCCTGCTACTTACCTTCTATTATTCTAAACTTTCTAACATTATTTTGCGCAATATTGTCCCAACTTACCAATTTGGTCCATTTTATCCCAGCTATTTATTTCAGCCGCTCGCTCACATAACTCATTCAGTTGTCTCCCCTAGCGTTTTGAACATTTATAGTTTATACTCTAGTTTATTTATAAGTTGTTTAAATTAATTTTTTTAACATTTTACACCACATAGCGTACTGGTTTTCCCTTTCATCTACAGCCATATTTTATTCTTTTAGCTTACACAAGTATTAGTCTTTTTGATTTTTTCAATCTGCTTCCTGCTTTTACCTTCTATTTTTTCTCTAGAATTTTGCACATTTTTTTGCGCAATCTTTATCCCTATTTCTCAATTTGGTCCATTCGATCCTAGCTATTATTTTAGCCGTTCGCTTACGATTCCTTTAGTTGTCTCCCCTAGCGTTTTGAGGAATAATAGTTTATACTCTAGTTCATTTATAAGTTATTTAAATTAATTTATTTAATATTTTACACCATAGCGTACTAGTCTACCCCTTCATCAACATTTCATATTTTGTTCTTTTAGCTTATATAGTTTTTAGTCTGCTTTTCCAAGCCCAATTTTTTACTTTTTCATCATTTTGTATTCAGGGGTTACCCAGTACATTAATTTTGTTTTGTTTCACTTTGTTTCTTACTTTATGAAGCCACAATTTACAGTTATTGCTCTACATCTTTAACCAAGCTATTTTCTCATACTTATATGATTTTAGGTTATTAGCCCAGTTTATCAGCTTACTAGCTTTGAGTTTTATTACCATATGCTAATCTAGTTTCTATAGCTCTATTCAATTTAAAAATTCCTCCTCCAGCAATCTAGGCATTTCTATTATACAGTAGTATATATACCAGAAACTTACTTTTTATTATATATTTTTTTTCTAAACACTACATACATATTATATACATAACCTTCAGGTGAAGAGCCAAATGTAAATTTCGGAAAAACTGAAATATACCATTGTTATTATTATTATTAACTTTTTTAAATCTGGTGATCGCACTTCCTGCGTAAAACTGGGATAATACTAAAACACACAACGAGCCAGAAAAAATCGCAACGAGTCACAACGACTCATAAATAACTCACAGCGACCAATAAAGACCCACCTGTACAACCTTACAAAATACCAGCTAAGAATGAGATGTTGGGGATTTTTGGCTGGTTGTGTGTTTTAGTATTACCCGTGAAACTGCCAGTAATGTGTTTTAATAATTTTAACAAATATCATACAACATATTATTATCATATTTATAAATATTACACATTATTGTCAACTTTAAAAAGTTTAAGCAATCTGATTGGGTAAGAGAGAAGCCATCAATCCGATATTTCATATTTTTACACGTAAAAAAACGAGACCGTATGGAAGCCGAGAAGGGACAACCCGATCTTTTTTTAAAAAACCCAAAATCTTTTTTTTTTTAAACCCAAAAGCTTTTTTCAAAAAACCCGAAATCTTTTTAAACAAAAACCTAAAATCTTTTAAAAAAAACCCGAAATCTTTTTAAAAAGAACCCAAAATCTTTTTTTTTTAAACCCAAAAGCAAAAGCTTCTTTTTTTTAATCCCAAATTTGTCAAGTTGACAATAAACTAGTTATCACACTTTACTCGTACAATATTGCAATATGTGGATATATATTTCGAGTTTTGATTTTTTGTCATATTTTTGGAGCCTTTAGGCGAGGAGAATGGGAAAATCTAAACGAGAATATTGTATTTGGTATCGTGCGTGTATTACCTAATCTTTACGATTTTTACTTCTTTTATAATAAGTATAATAAATAATAAATTATTAAGTGGGGGTCTATTAGAGACCAGAGAGTAAGGAATGATATTTCGAAGTCAATTCTTATCGATCATTAATAGTTCAAAGTTGATTTTCCGGTACTTTTCGCATCATTTAAAGTTTAGGAGGTTGCGAAACCTTATTGATCAAGGGCCTCATAAAGGGTCTTTTGGAAACTGTCTGGCTTTTCGTTCAATCGGTGTTATCAGTACTGGAGAGACTTTGCTAGAGCTTGCAGAAGCAACAAAAGAAAGTCTTGTCACGTTTTTTCTCGCTGCTTCTTGACAGTTGACGGATTTTTCAGGTTTGAAAAAGTTTTTCAAGATTTTTCTTGATGGACGATTCTTGCAGAGGAACAAAATGCTGTTTAAGAGGGAATTCGTGTTCATGAATATGAAGACAAGGCAAGTCACCACACCCATGGTTTGACTCGATGAATTCTTCAACAGGGCGGAGAAAAAGATTTGATAAGCGATTAAGGGTAAATGAAAGCAAAAGAAAACGGTCATGTAAGTATACGCCATGCTGACGAGCGGTTTGTTCTCCTTTGAAATTTTTCTGCTGCTCGCCTGGTATTTCTTTAAATAGAAAATGCAGACAAAGTAGCAAACGATAGTGAAAGTGAACAGTAGAAAGTTAATCGGTGCCGTTAAAATAGCTCCCCACCCTTCGCCGATAACCAGTGGACCGATGAAATTCAAAATGGTTTGGATGACGGTTAAACAGACCGTTGTTGCCATGACATGGCGATAACGTTGACGGTTGAAAACTGTTTCGTATCGATTTGAAAATACGACCCGCATGAATCGATCGAATCCGATAAAACAGATCACAAAGCCTGATGTGTATGACAAAAAATGTGAGACGAATTTCATGATATGTACCATGGTGCAGTTCAGCTCGCGAAAATACCTACAAAGAAAATGTAAAAAATGTCAATTTTTTTATCCAATGATTGAAATCTAATTTAACACGTTCAAGGTTCAAGAAGGTTTACAATAACATTGTTAATTCTGCTTCCGATAGTAGTCTACTGATACTGGTACCGAAAATATTTACGAATAAGAATAAGCGGGGGGGGCGTTTATTTGGTTCGTTAGAGTACATACCATGATCATTTATATACTGAAAGAAGCGTATTTCTTAGATAAAAAATATGACCTAACTGATAAAAGTTGATCATTTGGGCCAGCTTTTAGGGTAATAGGAAAGAAAAAACATGTTTTGTGACGTGACAGTGATGACGTCATAAAACAGAAACAAAGTTAGTACTAACCATAAAAATACGATGTAAACAATATTATTGACAATGGCTTCAAAACCTTCGTTTAACGACGACAATTTGATCAGAAATGTCGATTGATTTGATGCCTGTCCTGATTTCTGGATGAGGTAAACTACCAAAAAGTTAACACTACTTCCACAGATCGAATATAGAGCAAAGACTACGGTGAAAAAGATCCTCCAGGCGTCCGAAAATGTTTGGATGCGATCGTAGATCTGGAAAACACAACCATTTGTAGTAGAGTTGTCAGAGTTGATGGTCTGCATTGTGTCGATGTTTATGGATATAAATGCCAACTTTGTCTTTATTACCTCAACTATTAACATCAGTTCTCTTTTATTAATTCATGTGATATTAAAGCCTCTTGCAAAAGAATTGTCACTGAATACACATCACGAATATGTAGAAACCAGCATGACAAAAGAAACAGGAAAGGGATATTGCCCTGGTTTCTTTACTAACTGTCGAGTAAAGATTTTGACCGAGCAATAATTCCTTTTAAGGTTTTGGATATAGAAACTCTAATCTTCTTTTGGTAAGAAAACAAGAATAATAATAATTTTGGAATGGTGTTTTCTCACGGATATTACATAACACTGATGGTATTGCTCAGTAAATACTGAACGTTTGTTTAACTTTAAAGAAACGACGTTAACAACTTTAGAGTTACGCGGGTATACAATATCTATATATTATTACAATTTTGGACAATTATTACAACCATGGAACTATATGAAACTCCCTATAGATATGTATGTCTGGCCCCTCCACTTTTCATAGCCTAGTGCGGCATCTATCTACCTACTAACCTATGACCTATGACCTATGACCTATGATCTATGATGCAATTTTAACGTCCAAACAACGTCCTTTTACTGACAATCTTTTTGCAACAGACTTTAGTTATGAAAATGTTCTCGGCACCGTTACGCGCTAGCGACATGGAAAGAAATAGAAAACTACTTCTTCTGTGGCTTGTTAATCGTGCTCAAGCAAGAGCAAGACGAGATAATGAGTTTGAAAATCGAATTTTACAAGAAATAGAGCGCAGACGGGTTAGGGTTCAATGTTTTTCAAAAAGACTGGAGAGAAGATATTGGATGAATATATTACGCCAAAATTGGTTTGAAGATATCTGGCGTTTACGCGGAAATATAATCGTCGGGTCGCTGTTTAAGAGAGAATTCCGGGTGTCACTTCCTACCTACCTTTGAGTATATAATTAGTATTGTCCGTGCTCCTTTGATCAGACAGACGACAGTTATGAGGGATGCAGTTTCCATTGAGAAAAGAGTTGGTATTGCACTTTGGAGATTAATCGGTCCATTGGAAAAGTTTTTGGTGTTAGTGAAGCTACCTGTTGTATACTCCTAATGGAATTCCGCGCTGTTTTATGTAATATGTTGGCACCACGTTTTATTTCTTTTCCAATTGGCCCCGGAGAACTTTCACAAAAAATTCTACAGTTTAGACGATATACCAATTGTCCTATCCCACAGATCGCAGGTGCTATCGACTGTGCACATGTTCAAATAAAAAAACCTCAAAACGAGATTGGTGCAGACTACTTTAACAGAAAGTAAATGTATTCCATTAATACACAGGCTGTAGTTGGCGATAGAATGAAGTTTTTGGATGTTGCAACGGGATTTCCAGGTTCAATTCATGACGAGTCCTGCGCAATTCTGCTTTTTGGAGAGCGGGAGCCAATGGAACACTGCAAAATCTAACCCAAAGAATACTTGGACATGATATATGACCTATGATTATTGGAGATGGTGCATACCCTCCACTGAGATGGATTCTGAAACCATATACAAGGCATAGAAATCTCATTATAACACAAGTAAAGTGGCATCTCAATAATACACGTTTTGAGGTTAACCCTTTCAGTCATGCATAACCGCATAGCGGTGGGGGTAGGGGGTGTTTTATTTCCCACGTAACCGCATAGAGGTACCCTAATATTATTAAATTTTGTAAAGTTTTAGCGCCCTGTACAGACTTTAAACTCAAACAAAATAAAAAAAGAGAGATTTTGGCTCATCGTAAACAAAACCGTTTCAAAAAAGACCCACGTGATAAAAAGTTATCGCAAATTAAAAATATCGGTCCGCAAAGGGCTAGTAAAAATATAAGGGCGAAAACTGACATTTTTGGCAACCAAATCATTGATATAATGATTTATAGACAGTTATATTTGCTACATTTTTGTCAGGTGATAGAATTTAGGGTATAAAATGTTGATTATAAACTAGTCTGTATATTGGATTTTTTTTCTTATATTAATCTCACTTGTTAAAGTCAAAAAAAAATAAAATTCTTTTTTCGGACACCACATTTTCGGACATCTGTCAACACGATGACGTCATTTCAAAAATAGAAAAAAAGGGTAGAAATTCCATTGCAATATCTCTTTTTGTTCTGAAGATATGAGGCTTTGCTTATATGTGGTTGAAAATCTAACATTTTGCTCTGGGAAACTAGCCGGGACTGAAGGGGTTAAATGTTTGTGACAAAAGAAAAAAAGAGTATAAAATTACAGGGATTATCAGTGTTCCCAAATCCTGTTCTTCTCACCGATAAATCCCGCTAATTGGTCAGCCAAAAAATGTACATGGATTGAACTTCTCAGCACAGCTAGTATTTCATCTCCTTGATTCTAGTATTTATAAGCTATTTTACATTTTGGCTGACCTTCCAGCCTTGCTTGGTTGGTTTATTTTTACATACGTTTACATTACATTTACATAATTCCCACTGAATTTAGCAGTATTTTATCAGAGCATAATATCAGGAGATTATTGGAAATTTGTCACATTTGAGGACGATTCGAGACCTTGCCAATACACTGGACATTCTGGTGCAGTTTTGTTTGGTGCGCAAACAAATGGAAAATTCACCAGACAGAAGTCTGGTGTAGGTAGTCTGGTGCGCTTATGAAAATCCAATTTAAAAAAAAACTTGACACAGAAAAAATAACGCACCAGAATGTCTGGTGTATTTGGCAGGATCGTAATCAAACTCTCACAATTTTCCGTTGAAATGGAGATTTGATTAGTTTTAGTAATCGAACTCATATGTTGTTTGACTAATTGAACTAAAAATAGTATATATAAGTGCAAAGAATGATTGATAAAAAAAATGTGCGGATTGGATAGGTTTGTTGATCAAAGGGAAAGAACTGGAAGACTCTGGAAAGAACTCGATGGAACCAGGACTCAGACACTGGGTGCACCACAAAAAGGTTTCTCTATTTCAGATGAATCAAAAAGTTACAAAGAGAAATTCATTTTGTGATTTCAAATAATTGTCAAAGAACGTCAAAAACGGGTATTAAAATAGACATTATTTCATTGTTTTTGCAGAATTATTTTTTACTGACAAAATAAATATTGCCTCTACTGGAAATGTAAAATCCATATTTTCAAATCGAGGCATTGTTTTTGATCAAATTTAATAATTTTCTAACTTCCTAATGATGATGCATTCAAATTTGATTCTCACGCTTATTGATTTCAACAAAATTACATGTAATCAACAACCTAATATGAAATAGATAGACCAGAGTATCCAGGCCATTTTTTATGCCTTTTAAGGGTCCGATTGTCAGATGCTGCCCCTCACGGATTTTTCTAGATAAGTTAAAATTTGTAACAAAAACAATCTTTTTGTAAAAAACTACCCCTAAAAGTGCCTTTTTTAGTTTCCATCGGGCGCTGTCCTGCCTTTTTTAAATTTGGCCTGGTTGGTATCCTATTGAAATCATCCGCGTAAGAGTGATAAAAAATTTAATGAAATTTAATGTTTTGCATCATTAAAGTATCATTCCGCGTGCAAATTTTTTTTTAAGATCAGCTATTGGTTAATATTGATCACATGATCTAAATTTTTTGAATATGTTCTTAATTTCAAGTCAAACTTTTAGGCTTAAAAATTAGCAAAAAGTTGTATTTGGATAGTGTTTTTCTTTTCTATCTTAAGGACACACAACGAACGCACCTTTATTTTCTTCGTAAGAGTCTTTTAAAAATGTTTATATTCTTAAAGAAAATGCGCTGGAAAGTGCAATAGTGTTGTCAAAAAATATTGAAAAATATCTTGTGAGAAAGCAAAAGATTTCTAAGAGCCATTGTACGAAGTTCTTGGTCTATCTATTTTATTAGGTCGTTGATGTGATTCAGGGCTGAAAATAAAGTGTCAGTCATCGATCAATATGTCCTAACTATTTGACAGAAAATCGTTTGTGTAAGTTGAATGAAAAAAAACAACTAAATAAAGCTTTAGAAATGAGAAACTTAAATGATCATATTTTCTTCTTTCAAAAGTATCTTGATGTTTTAGGCATTTAAGGGTCTGTTCTATTCTAGTCACAAAAAGTACATCAACTACTATCAATGCAATGAACACCTTGATGACATGAAATTTTTTTTTTAAAGTGGAAGTAGTTCTTACTTACCCAAACTTGCTGGACTATCGAGACGAAACTTGTAAACGCGCATCAAGCTATTTTGTAGTGACATAATTTTCCGCCCATATCCCGCGCGCTTTTTGTTGCCGTCATCTCCTACGCAACCCTAATTTATGCGTTTATGACGTCAACATAATGGCGGCAAACATTGGAATAAATTTGCCGTAAACACTTTCATTTTGACTCGAATGGAACGAGAAAATGATGGCATTGTAAAACAAGGGTATTTTGTATTTTGAAATGCAGTGAACACTATGAACACCGCCAACACTTCTCCTCAAAAGGTATGGTGTTCTTAGGATTTTTAATTTGCAAAAAAGACATTAAAGGAACTAGTAAAGTGTCAAAAAAAAGTGTTTGTGGTGTTCATAGGACTTTTTTGACTCGAAAGAAATAGGCCCTAAATAATATAAATAAATCCCCGCGAAGTATTTGAAAATAGCTCATCCGCGAAAATTAATCCCCGCAAATTTTATCACATTAAAGTAGTGCGGGCTAGTTGTGTCATTTATTATTAAAATTGTGCACACGGTGACAAAAGCATGAAATTTCGCACAGTATAGGGGTCAAAAATGGATGTGAATCTCTGACTTATTAACACTCAAAACTGACGGTATTCGATTCAGTGGGAGTGAATAATATATGTAACCAGATTAAGAGGCATTAAAGGTAGCATGTTACATACCCATTAATGCCTCACATCAAACATCCCTTCGGTTAAGTACTAAATCTAAACTTCCACTCTAAAATCAATCAATTCACATTGTCTTTTAAAAGCCGATAAACAAAAAAATGTGCTTCAGTGGGCAGAAGTTCGCTGTAATCGCAATTTCTGAAAAAGGCAGTAAATATAGTTGAAAAGCGGTCATGTGAAATATTGACGCCAATATCCCTTTATATCAAGTTGTAGCATATTATATGTAATCTTTTTCTCAAATTTATCACAGCATCGTTCGGAAGGGGGTAACTACTCCCCCTTTATAGAACTCCACCTTAGAACAACCCCACTTCTAAGTTTCTCCCCTTCTAGTTTTAGTTGTGACCCCCCCCCCCCTTCCTGAAATGTTCAAAATTTCAGAGGCTAAACAAGGTGATTTACGTCTTATTGAACATAAAAACAACACCTCTTACAATGCTAAGAAATCTATACTAAACAAAATTTGGTTTCTGATTGATAAAATGCAAGATTTTTTTGAATATCTTTACAAAAACAAAAATAAACTCCTGACATGTCAACTTCTCCCCCTTTCTAGGGAAAATTTCCCCTTACAGCTTTGTGAGCTATCTTTTAGATCAGGAGATTAAACCTTTCATGATTCAAGCCTGAAACATGAAATTCGAAATAATTTCCATAATTGGGTCGAGAGAAATTGAAATAAAAATTTATTCAAACCTTCGAAGGAAAGTTTTCAAATCTTCAAGACGTCCAACAAATCGAGCTTATCAACTGCGTCCGACAAACCGTGGTGGTTGTTGTTCATTCCTTGCGTATCTACGTCCAGTTCTTGTTTGGGTGACGACGTAGCTACAGGTGGCGGGCGTAAGGCACGTAAAGCTCGCATGGCATGGTTATGTATGTCTTCGTTAGGATGTGTAGAGAGCTTGATCAGGTTATCATGTAACTTCTTATTGACGAACTAAAAGAGTAAAATAATATACGGAGGTGGTTCAGAAAAAAGTATACAAGTTTGATGCAGAATTGTGGGTAAATAAAAATAGATTTTACCATTTTTTTTAACATGTTGAGAAAAGACTAACTAAGGAAATAATAGTTTTTAATAATTTTTTATTCATAAAAAAAGTATTACCATATACACGATGTACCATTTCTTGAAAAGTCTGCCTTATCATGGTAGAATCTAAATTTGTATTTTCACGTCTAATTGCTTCTTTCAGTCCCCTCAGCTTTTTGGTTACATTTTCACACATCCTGAACAGTTTCAGTTCGAACCCCCCCCCCTTTTCTTAAGAGGGGGAGGGAGATGACACCTTCCGGAAAACCCAAGAAGGGGAGGTATCGCAAATTTTCCAGGGGAAGGGGGGGGGGGGGGTTGGC
>JAUJPO010085060.1:0-10211 GCA_032270745.1 Tiaropsis multicirrata | reverse complement strand
CTCTGTGCCAAATTTCAGCCACATACTATTTTTTTCAAGGTTAGGGCCTTTTTTGAGCTAATTCCCACATACTAATAACATTATAGTCTTTTCATAATAAATTTACCAGGACCATCAACTCATGCTGCAAATTCACCAGAACCATCTAACCTAAACTACTTACATCCTATAACCACCATCTCCTGCTGCATATTTACCAGACCGAATAACTCCCGCTGCTTATTCACCAGAACTACCAATTCTTACTGCATTTTCACCAGAACCATCACTTCCACCATCACATTCACCAAAACCACCAACTTCTGCTGCACATTAACTAGGACCACCAACTCCTGCATCAGAATAACCAGGATTATCAACTCCTGCTGCAGAATCACCAGAGACATCAACTTCTTCATCATATTCACAAGAACCATCAAACCCTGTATCACATTCACCAGAACCAAAAACTTCTTCTACAGAGTAGCCTTCAATTCTACCACCAGATACCAAACTGACAACGTGCGCATCGCACACTGGGCTCAACTTCAGAATTTTCCCCACTCTTAGGCCCAATTGTAAAATTGATAGCTAAGTTTCATCAACAAAATCTGAGGGTTCTAGAAGTCTAATCGGCTAAAAATATTCTAACTTTGTTTTGGGTGCAAAAGCTCATACCCAGACCTCAAAAATAAAGATTTTGAAAAAATGGAAAAGAATGCCTAAGGATGGAGTGTGCAAAAGTTTAGATCCGACCATTTTTAAAGTCTCCATGCTGTCCCAAAGTTTTAGCCTCACTCTGGCGAAAAACTCGTCCCCAGGCTTCAAAAATTAAAATTTAGAAAAAATGAAAAAAGACACCCCCAGGTATTCACCCAAGGAACAAGTGTTCCAAATTTCAGCCAAATCCAACCATTTTGAAGTCTCCAATAAGCTTCCCCAAAGTTTTAGCCTCGTTTTGGCAAAAAACTCGTCCCCAGGCCGCAAAAATCAAAATTTTCAAAAAATGAAAATAACACCCCCAGGTATTCACCCAAGGAAGAAGTGTGCCAAATTTCAGCCAAATACGGAATAAATAGGGAATAGGGAATATGCTCTACAGTATTGCGATAGAGAGAATCAGTGTGAAAGTTTAAGTAGTGAAGATCTTAATGTTTAGCTATTACACCTACATTTTTATTGTACTTTTTAAGGCTTGTTACCAGTAGTTATAAATTATACTTCGCGACTTTTTAATCTATAACATTTTTTCCTCGCAGAGAACACAACTCAAATTTGTCAGATGCGGTATATTTTATTCATATTATGTCTTTAGAGATTTAGCCTACCGATAGAAAATATCACCATCATTCAGCTTAATAATATATTTTGGGTTATCAACATTAAAAAGCCTTTCCAATGGTCGCAAAACAGGTTCCTTAAGGGAACTAATTTTCGCGGTCCAAATAAAAATCACAAAAATTTCGCATTTCGCGAGATTTTATTTTCGCTGTTGGACATAAAAATGACTGTAATAAAGGCAATAATAACAACAAAAAGACTTGGAAGAAATAAACATGGACAGACGACATCCAAACCTTTGATGAAGTTGGGACAACCCAAACCAAATTTTTCTGATACGTTAAGTAAATATTTTTTCAAACGCCGAGTAATTCTTTTGAGTTCACTATGTTTATTATCAATTTTCTCACTCTTTTTTGTGCCGTCATCAATTGTTAAAATATTATCGGACGCGTCCGGTAAAGGTTTTTTCATACGCCGTAAGAACAAAATCATTAAGCTATAATAGTCTCCTTATGTTGCACCTATTTCATTTTTTTATGTTGTCAGCTGCCTGTCTAACACGATATACGTAAGATTTAAGAAAGTTATTTGGACATCGAAACAAAGTTCTATGGGTCTGGGACACTTTTTATTAAAGAGTTGAAAAATCTTCCCTTGCAGGTCCTTGTCAGTATATATTTTTCTTAATTTCAGCCTTGGCACATTCTTAATTTTTGAACAAATCTCAGCCTCAATGTTCTTATAAAACAAAAAACCCTACGATTTTTGAAAATTTCCCCCTCTCCTTTTGATTGAGTGGAGATGTTCGAACTATCTTGAAAAAAAATGAATTTGGTGGCAAAATCTCCCAAAAGGGCTCTCTAAAATTCACCAATTCCTTTTTGAAGTTTTTTTGTACTTCTTTTCACCAAAAATTAGTCTCTCTAGAGGTGCGGGTTCACACGTCATCCCTTAACCTTAGAACACCCCTCCCACAGGCCGTTCAGAAAAAAAAGAGGGTAGATTATAGTCTGATTCGGCAGACCTATCTAAAAACAAGAGGTCTAAAAACTATTGCCAGTTTTTCTTCTACTTTTAGGTGCGCATCACGGACCACAGGGAGAGTGTATTAAAGTATGTTTAGGGGTTTTTCCTTTGGCGACGGGAAAATTAACCACAGTAACCCCCCAGTTTCTCTTCAACTGAAATTTATGACGCAATCAATATATACATAATTATTTTCTAATTTTGAGAAGAAATCTATTGGTCTAGATTCGAGACTAGGCATTTTCCTTTTGTTCTTGTCTATTGTAATCGAAGGAAACCCCTCCGGTATATAAACCCTGACCCCACCCTTACGCCGCATCACACATCGTTAAACTTCGACGATCCAAGTAGACGAAATGGATAATAATAAAACCTTTACGTTCTTCACCAGAGACGAAAATGCTGTTAGGAAGGAATTTATCTTGCGCCAAAGAAATGCTACGGTGCAACGACTAGCAATGATTTTCAAGGTAGATATAAACCGTCGTGCTTTTACCGCTCAAACTGAATATCAGCATCGTGTTCCAAATTTACGAAAGTATTTGAAAAATCTTTTTCTAAATATAAATGTTTTTTTGGAGTGATTTATAAATTTTACCTATTTTAGCTTCAACCTACTACCGTGTTTATAACCGAGGAATTTCACGGGCCAACAGAGTTTCCCGAAGAAGACGGCAAATTCACGATCTTCGAAACGTGTGACGACGATTCTACTTTCCGCGTTCATGGATTAGAGCTGAACCGAGAGCTGAACAATCCTCAGCCAGCTGCAAGTTCTGCAACAAATTCTCAGGACGATCAAGTAGACAGAGAAATTGGAGCATTTCGCCGGTTCCGACTCGAAGGGTGAGTTATAATTTAACCCTTACCTCGTGTCCCAATCCCCAGTTTTCTACTCTAAACTCTATGACGTTAGGCTATCAAAAGTTTGTTAGCGTTATAATATAGACGATCTCACAGCACTTATAAAACATTGATTAAAAAACTAAATTATCTACAACCCTACATTTCTAGAAAAGCAACCGATTTCAGGGCCGAAAAATACAATAACGTCAGAAATCGATTTCTTTTGAGATTTTTTTTCTGTTCAGATTTTCAATTATTTCCACCGTTATTTTTATTTAGTCCACAAAGTCCAATCGGTGCTGCTTCCGCCAAAAAAGTAGTTCACTTTTTAAAAGTAACTCTTGCTACCTACAGAAATGGGAAAATAGGTAAGAAGTATGGTCCTCTTAAGTGAGCAAAAAACATTCTGTAAAAAGATTTGCGTTAAAAAGGATTTGTTTAAAAAATGTGGAAACAATGATTGTATTTTTTATTCCTTGTATAAATTACCCGGGGTTCACTCGATTTAACAACGACGGTATGGTACCTTTAAATTCCAATCCTCCCTATTTTTCAGCCATTTTCCCCCGGGTTTAGCAAAGAATTCCAAAATGTTCTTAAATTTCCTACACCTGGATTTTGTAAGAACATAGCAAACCCTACCCTTAAGGGCCTTACATACCGTAGATCGGACCATATCACTATGAGTGCGACCTACCGGGATAAATAATAAATCTTTTAAATATATAAACAATTTTATGTCTTTAGATTTACACCTGAGACAGAAGGTTCTTACCATAAACAACCAAAGCGCAAATGTAGACGCAATAACATTAAAAACAAGAGAGTGCTTTGGGGTTCAAAATTTGGTTCTTGTACAATCAAATGGGCTCCGATTCGAGCCATCGGAGGCAACTAGCGGTATGAGAACTATAATTTCTAATCAGCTCAATTACCAATGAAAAAAAATTTGGGACTGTAATATTTTTTATAAATATTTCAAAATTATGAACATTGCTATGCAAACATTTTCAAAGACTGAAAAAAGTTAATTAAGAACATGCTAACGAATATGCTAAGAGCATTTTAAAACCTTTTGAAGAAGATTTCTCGAAAAAAGAAATTGCTCGAAAACACCCAAAATATAACTCTGTGTAAGGCTAGATTACAGAAAGACTTTTCAAGCGACAAAATTATAATAAAAATAAGCATATTGTTTCGTTACTATCCTATCGTTAAACGATCCTTTAAATGAAAGCCAACCATATTCCATATTTAGAAATCAAATACTGGAAGTGCAGTAGTAGACGGGTGTTTGCAGTTCCAGAGGATGAATTTCATCGAAATTTGAAAACATCAACAGTTGCTGGCAAAAAGCGAAAGTCCGACAACGACGATTTAATTGGTAAGTCGGAACATAATTTACCAAAATTGTCATTTGATAATAACATCATTATTAGCTAAAGTATATTATTTTCCTTTGAAACATAAATATTTTTCGGCGTGACGGTTTGGGGAAGGTATGAAGAGTGACATAGGTATTATAAATCTTTCTCGATTCAATTTAAAATGCCAAAGTTTTTTCGTTTCATGATTTCAAAGAAATAATACTGAACTGTTATACGAATAGTCTAATAATCTCTTTTCCGTCTTTGGTACGTTAAGCAGCTTTTCAAAATAAATAGCCAAATGTCAATGAATGATTTTCTGTTTAGAATATTTCGAACAAAGGTTTGCCACCCTCGAAGCAAGAGCGTCTGGAGCGTCTGGATCATCCACCCAGCCATCCAACCCATCGTGTTCAACTCAAGTTCGCGAAACGTTTCGTTGTGTCATTTGCCTCGAGCTATGTAAGCCACCAGTTGCGTTGGCAGCATGTTGTAAAATGGTAATAGGTTGCTCGACGTGTGTCCAACGTTGGCTGAGCACTAACTCAATATGCCCACACTGCAGTGTCGAGGGCTGTACAATTTCCGTACTGAATTGTTTTGATGCTATTATTGAGCAGGCAAAACTGACAGACCAGAGTTAATTCAAATATTGTAGATATTATCTTTTGTTGTTATTTTGTTAGTGTTTATCTAGAACTTCATACGTAAAGCCCATGTTCGTGAAACATTTCACTGTAATTGGTCCTCATCTTAAATTATTTTGATACCCTTATTGAACACGCAAAACCAGAGTTGATTAGAATTCTTATTTTAATTTGTTATGCAGTGTACAATTTCTATATCATCTAGAACTTTATAGTTACTTTATAAAACAAAACAAAACTTCGTAACTACAATTATTTTCGTTGGAAACTCCTTATTTTTCGTTGTATCAAAAACACTCCACCACATGGTTTATATAAAAAGCTAATTTTCGATTATTACAAAACTTCGTATATAACTACAATTTTTTTCGTTGGAAACTCCTTATTTTTCGCTGTATCAAAAACACTCCACCACATTGTTTATAAAAAGCTAATTTTCGTGTAATTTGAAAGGGTAAATGTTAAATGTTCTATACTCTTAAAGCCTTTGAGTGTTCTTAATTTTTTTACCATTCGAAGCCTTATGTTCTTAAATAAAAAAACGTGTACCACTATAATTTTGTTTTTTTTAAAGAAAAAGTTGACCTTTCGAGCTGTCAGTGCTCAGTGGCTGAGACACCCTCACCCATGGGGAAAAAATATCGCTGTGTTTAATAGATATAATGAAATACCCCCACCGATGGTGCACTTTTCAATATTTGCTAGGGGTTTTTCTCCAAAGCCAAAGTTCAAAAATGAGAACATTGTGTTGTGCTTGCAAAAAATTATTTTGTGTGACAATTTTATTGGTCGTGAAAAAGAATTCAACGAATACTTTATATGAGCCTGTTATATTTTTGACATGCATTCACCATTCATGTATAAGTTTTAGCTCATATATTTACAAAAACACCTTTCTTGGGATTTGTTATGGTGTTTCATAGGTATTTTGACTCGAGCAAAAAGGTGGTTTAGGAGGCCCCATCGATTTTCATGAGCGTGTATGGATTTTTTTCGTTGTATTGCGTGAATGCGTGAATTTAGGTTGCTTGCGTGATGCGTGAAAAGTGAATCATAGTTTATAGAGCTTCAAACAATCGAATTACCGTAATTGGTTAAGTTCTTATTTCTATACTCGAAGCCTCCGAATGTTCTTAACATGTTCTTAATTTTTTTACCTTTCGAAGCCTTATGTTCTTATATACTTTGTTCTTATAAAAAAACGTGTATTGTTTAAAGTTTCAAGTTCGAAAAATTTTAATGACATTTCAATTTTCCACTTCCATAAAAATTTGAATTCAGGAGCATTTTTTTTGTTTCCATAGGAACACCATATGACTACGGATCCATCATGCATTACAGTCTCTACTCCTTCTCAAAGAACGATCGTAAAACCATCGATGCTATTCGTCCGGTGCCGAGAGGAACACAAATCGGTCAACGAACACATTTGAGCTCAAATGATATTAATGCTATCAAAAAGTATTATGGTTGTCGCTGAAATCATCTCTTTTTATAGGTACCAGATTTTAGGTGTCTTATGTAATCAAGTAAATAATTTTGTGTTTGAAATTAATATGAATTTGCTTTGATGAATTTGATTGTATTAAGGAAATTATAAATAAATATATATATCTCGCTCAAAGCAAAGGATAAATTCACGAAAGTCGAAAAAGCTTGGGGGGCGGGGATTATGGGCATTCATATGGTTCGGCCCTTAAAGGTAGTTTTTTCAGGGTTCTCGGGCTTTCTGACGGTCGAAGAAAGGCGGTAAGCGAGATTCTTGACGGTTCTGGAAGTCAAGTGATGTTAAATGTTTTAAACGCACTTAATTTTTTTACTGAACGATAACAACATGAAACGATAACATACAAGTTGTATGTCTCACTGCAATGAAATACCAATGGCTCCAAAATTATCTTTGTTTCTTTTTCTATGTTTTCCAATGTTATACATTGTCCCTTCGGATTAAAAAGAAAAGCGAAGAATGACAAAATCCAGGTGCACTGTAAGGGTAGAAAATTTGAGAATTTTGAGAATTATTTTAAATTCTTTGCTAAAACTTGCGGGGGGAAATGGTCGAAAATGAAACTTGTAAGGGTCGGGTATACTGCCAATTTAGCACTGCACTGTAAGGTTCCGAATTTGAAGGTCCAATTTTTCAATCGAGTGAGAGACTGAACCATGGCCTTAGAGATGTTAAGCATATATACTGAGATTGTGAGCTCGTTTAATAGAAGTTGGTCAATTCAAAAGATCATGATCATAATTCGGTAGGAGAGGCTTAGCTAAATGGTTATAGATAACATAGCTAATATTATAGTCTAGATTAATTGTTCAATTGGCAAGGTACCACTAGACCTGGGATATAGCATACCATTTCGGTTAGGGTACTTTTGTTGAGTTGGATCACAGCATTACACCGGGCTACATCGACAGGAGATTTTGACAAAAAATCAATGATAAGGTTCTTCAGTTAGTCAGAATTTGCCACATTTCTTTATTTAGAATGTTACTCAAACTTATAATATTGCTAGCCTTTCTCTAGTTTATTCGGGTCCTTAGAGTACCTTCGAACAGAAATTTGCGTTTCAAAATCAATCCCTCACAGTGGGGTTTGAAATTTGCTGAAAAACCATGACCCTTACAGTACACCTCGACAATGGGCTGTAATTTCAGTAGCCCACTTACCTAGAGTCCATAACTTTAAACAAAAATACAAACTTCCTGTAATGGACCTCTGCGATTTAAGCACTACACGGTGAACAGTTATTATGTTTATTTCGAAGAGAATGTGGTTAGTCTTGCCAATAATGGTGATTAATAAAGCTTTGACGTAATCTGAAATAACGTCGTAAAAACATTCTAAATTTAGAACCGAATCATTTTCTAACAAGCAACTATACGCAAACATGTTTTCAAAAAATTTGATTATCATGAAGATATAATAACGAATTTACAATAACATTTTAATGGATTTCGTTGATAGAGTGATTAAAGTATTGGTAATTTATTAGAGACCGATCAGGCATCACATGATATTTCTCCAATGTCGCCTTTTAACAGTCATCTAACGTTTTGACGTCAGAAAACCGTCGTTTTGACGTCAATACAACGTTTCGTGTCTGCTTATAATGATTTGAGTGTAACGCGTTTTGATAAAGATTCTGTAAAGAAAATTGTCAAAGTTTAAAAACAATAAACCTCTCTCTCATTGCACGAAATAAGAGATTTCCAATAGTGAAAATAAATGCTATTTTTAGTACATTTCCAATAGTGGAAATATGGTATTTTCTAAAAAACGGAAATATGATGACAAAGTCATCTTACTATATTTTTTTCAATGTGTGGAAATATCATCTTTAAGATGGTTGGAAATTCGTGGAAATATGCTATTTTCAGTATATTTCCACTATTGGAAATCTCGTATTTCGCACCAGTGTCTGTAAAAGGCCAATTATTTTAACTTAGTCCCCTCACCTCACGTCCAAATAGCGTTCTGACGTTAGAACAACGTCCGTCACATTGCTTGATGTAACAGATGATGAACGTCAAGACGACACGTTCATTTTTCGTTCTTTTTTATTCTTTGAAGAAAAATCTGTAAACAAACCCACGCCACGGGTTTGTTATGCTTACCGAGCTGAATGGAAACTGGCTCAAAGATGTGTCTTTCTTTTCCAAGAAAGGAACAACAACGTAAAAAAAGATTTCGATTTGTTGAGCAAATGACGTCGCATTTTTATGACAAAAGACATTTTAAACTAATAACTAATAGTTAGGTCGTTGAGCGTATTTTGGTCGAAAGCAATAAGGTAAAGCTAAAACTTTCTCCAGACCTTCTTTATATAATTATTATCAATAAAAAAAATCCCACAAAACCCTAAGGGTAGTTTTTTTTTAAATTATTTTTTACCTGTAACCATGTATACTACTCGAAAGCTCTATGGAATACCTTTCAGCCAGTATAGTAGACGATTTTATCGTCCGTTAAATATTTTTAAATCGGGAAAATTTAATGTCGTTGAGTTGGCACGCTGTACAAGGCTGAAAGGAAAAATTAGCGCGGCAGTAAAGTTTGGAAGAAACGGGAAAAAATTACGATAAATTAGCTCATTTTTCCAGTGAAGATGAAATACTTTGCTAATATATTTGAAAAGGAATATTATTTCGATCCTACTTTTCATGTATGTATAAGAGTCTGATTTAGTGCTGCTTATACATTTAAAACAACTCTTAATTTATTAATATGGTTTCTTAAATTAGGGTAAGGGCACCCAGTTGGCACAAAACATTATTAAAACAACGCCCTGTGCCGACTGGGAAATATTCCATACAAAAAACTTTTCCCATGTTGTAAAACAAAACAGAAATGCGTTTGGCGTTTGATGAAGAAAATTTCCGGGTTTTGTTTGATGCGGCTTTTTGAAAGTTTTAAAGTGACTTATACAATATAGTTCCATCAACAACTCTTCCAACATTACAAAAATTGCGCATGTTGTTGCAGATGAAATGTTGGAGCAAGTTTGGCCCAGTTTTGTATAAATAGATTTGATTGCTTTTTGATGATGTAACTGTACTAATTTTATCGTCTCCCTAAATATACTCATTAAATGTTAATTATAATTTCCATAATTAACTCTCCAATTCTCTATAAGAAACTCGCATGTATTTTATGTCCATTTAGTCTAAGGACCCCAATAACAGAGTCCTTATAAAAGGGAGGGGTTTGTAAAATATAATAAACGGGGGATGGGGCGGGGGGTCCGAAAACAGTGAAAAGAAACATCTAGAGTGTAGCGAAATGGAGGTGTAGAAAAATTCGAAAATGTGTAAAACATGGTCTACAGTATGACAGTATGATTGCCTACAAAACATTCTTTCGAACAATTTTTTGGAAAAAAACATTCGACAACTCGATTGTGAAGAATAGAGCTTGATTTACACCTTGATTGAAAATGGTAAAATAAATAAGGACATTATCACTCCCTGTAACTGACTCGTTGCAGCATAGTCACAAGAAGAGATAGTCTGGAAACGCTCGGGCCGTCGCTTAAGCTTTTTGCCTACGGGCAAAAATTAT
>JAUJPO010085049.1:0-10212 GCA_032270745.1 Tiaropsis multicirrata | reverse complement strand
TACCGTATTTCCTCAATTAAGCGCCGCGGCGCTCTTAAAATTTTCGAGATTTTAGGTGCGGCGCTCTTTAGAGGGCGGTGCTTATCAGAGGGAGGCGCTCTTTTCAATTTTTTGATTTCCTATACTTTATAAAAGCCTGAGAAATCAAAGAAACAACCCATGAAGTTGACAACTATACTCTTTGAGACATTTATTTTGAGACATTTATTCCGGAAATACAATACTAAATTTCAATATCTTCGTGTTCGTCACTTTAGATGTAGAAAGGTTTAATAGCAAAAAAACTATAGAATTCAAATAAAACACACACTGGAAATGATCTGTTTTTTAATTTTTTCTAAAAAGCGCCGCTTTCAGAGATGCGGCGCTCCTTAGAGGGCGGCGCTTATCAGAGGGCGGCGCTAAATAGAGGAAATACGGTATTTAGATTTTTTTAATAGAGCATGATCAGATCCCTCAAAATCCCTAGATATCCTCAAAATCGGAATCAAGATAATTCCTGCTGGGTTTATATTATATACTCTAATCTAGAGGTCCAAATATTTTTTACTGCAGAACCATATCCTAAAATTAAATAAAGGATAAAATAAGAATAAAACAAAAAGTTTTGATTAGTTATTGAATCCGTTTACAAAAACTGAATTATTTGGAAATTTTGAATCCGATTAAAGATCACTGTGAACGTTTTCTCGATGTATTTTTTAACAGAACGTAAAGACGTTGAAACAACATCGGGATTGTGTCTGAGCAACAATCTTAAAAAGAGATTGTTAAGTGAGTAACTTTGATCAAAGTCAGCTTTATGCTTCAGGGGAGTTCACCATGCAACCATTTTGAAAGTGGACCAAATAAACTGAAAATTTAGATTATAGCGACCCGAAACGTTGACGTACATAATTGACACCGAGGGGCCAGAAAATATTTGGGTCCAAAGGTCTAAAGATTATTTCTGATATTATTTTGGCTTTAATATAATTTTACTAAACTAAAAGACTCTTTAAAAAGTGATTCTTAGTTATGCTAGAAAAAATATATTACTCTACCAAAAAGTGAGTGGCCTTATCCCCACCCCAATGGTGCGGTAGCGTAGGCCTTGTAGTTTAGGAAATGAATAGTCTTTGTTGTTATATAGATTTGTAAATTTGTTAATCGTAGAACTTCATACTGATGTCATCTTGAAATCACAATGTCGGTAAAAGAACTCTGGTACACTACTTTAACCAAGAAATTCTCCAAACGTGTCCGTCACACACTCAAGAAAAGCATTTACACCGGGGGCAGTTATGACATTGAACAACCTCGGAGCAGCGGCTATGTCGATATGTTCAACTACGACGATTATGATCACGTGACTATGGATGATGTCATAGACGAGTCATTATTTAACAACAATTATAAACTTGATGCTCAATTTCATTCCCAGTCTCCTAAAAAGAAAAGTGATGCTTCGAAGCATCAGTGCAAAAGCAATGACGTCAAAAGTCGTTTTCAACATAAATCTGACGTTGTTGATATACGTCATAATTATAAATCTGATGTCACTATACACGTCACAGATTTTGGAATCTACGACGTGCCGAAATCTATACCGTGCAAGGATTACAACACTAAGGATCTTAAGGCCCATCACGTCCCAGATTTCGAGCATTTTTATGACGTTCCGAAAGCTATCATGTGTGAAAATTACGACTCGCCAAAAGTCCATCCCCGACAACGCAAAACCGACGACGTTAGAAAACGCCGATATTGTCGTTTAAACGTTCCTGATAGAGATAGTATTGGGTCGGATAGATACCAGCGTTTGATCTTACGTAAAAAGAAACAATTAAATAAACAAAGACGTAAAAGTCGTTTAAATGCTCTTTACGAGAATGTCGGAAGTGGAACCGACTCTGATACCGACATGTCGGACTCCAACGACGACGATGAAATATCCGGTTCAGACAGTCCTTATGAAGACTACTACGATATGTATACTCCGTTAAACTGTCGCCGAAGCCAGAATACAAAACCAGAGTTTTACGGGCGTTTCTTCAGCCACACTTTGACGCGTGATAAAGAAAGATTAAGTACAGGCTTCCAAAGGAGCAACTATAAACGTAGTGTACATAGATCTGTAAACGTCAAATTTGAATTTAAGAAAAACAACAATAAGTTGGTTAGCACGTTGAACAAGGATAACCCTTTAAAGAAAATTTTCGATAAAGTGAAGCTGTTGGCAACAGACGATTGGCTGTTCGAACTTGATGAATCCAAGTTGGCTTTAGAACTGAAAATAACAAGTGGTCTTGAAAGTCGGATTTTATATTACCATTTACGTGGTTGGAAGCCTAAAAATGGGTTTCGCGCATCCGCGTGGAAAGACAACAAATTTACGGAAGACTTAACTGTGTACGAGTTGTTTTTATTCGTGTCCGGAAATTGTGATTCAAAGTTAGCATGTAAGCTAAAATTATACCAAGTTGACGGTTACATGATGAGCTTGTTGATCAAAGATGAGCTTTTGTTTCGAGATTCCTTACTGAGCTTGGAGGATTTTGACACGCTCAGAGAATCCTTTTACCCTAAACGGGTGAGGTGTGATGCAATCGGGAAACATGATTTCCAAGAAAAATTTGAAGAACTTTCTTCTATATAATAACTATAATATACTATGGTATAATTAAGTAATATATAATTATTATATATAATTTTCTAAGCTTTACGTGTAGTTTGAGTGAAAGTATCTGAAGTGTTGCCAAAAACGCTATACAATATGGGCTCTCTATAGCCTGTACCAAACTCTACTTTTCTCGTAGCTGAAAATAGAAGATTTCGTGCTAAACGTTACAAAGCAAGTGGACACGGAAAGTTCCTAAAAGTTTTGACGGGGAGTATTGCTTTTTTTTATCTATGCATATTTCTTATTTGGAAGTCAACAAAAAACTTTGACGGAGAGTTTTTGTTTTGTTCATATTTCCTTATATGGAATCAAACACTCTCCGTCAAAATTGTCGAGTACTTTCTGTATCCGCCTCTGTACAAACCTAAACACGGTGAAATTTTTTTTGAAATTGAAAAACCGGTTTGATACAAGCTAGCTTCTCTGCTGATATTTGGACAATTTAGATCTTGAAAAAATGAGAGTAAAATTTACTTCTGAAGCCAAGCTATTATCTTTTTTAAACCATTCATTTACAATATAATTTACAAATTTGCAAATATATATTTTTAAAACATAATGAAATTACTTGTATAATATAATCTTAAATTACATTTTGGAATTTGACCAAATTTATATTTCTGAAATAAGGATTTTGTTTAACATCATAAATATAGTTAAGCTCATAGAATATCTACTGTCTAGCAGACGACACAATAACGTTATTTCAACCATTGCTTCAACGGCGTCCTAATTGTATACTCTAGATGTCGTCTTCCAAAAATTCTATGCCGCTAAGATATTCATGAATTTTTAGTTCAAAGTTGTTGTGACAGTGTTGTTGCAGTTGTAATGTTTACAAAATTAAAAACGTTTTAATTCAGAGATCTCGATTCAGATCTGAGAAAAGACTTTCTATGAATTCGATTCCTATCCTTCTTATCCGAATCTCTGGTAATAAGTGCCAAACGATGTTTCTTTTTCGAGAACAAGGTCAAGTTTTGAACGATATATTTGTGCAGACGTCAGCAAATAATGAAAATTAATAACATTTTCAAGTTTTTTACATATTCTTAAAATTGAGTTTACTTTCTGGATGCAAAATATCAATTCAAATAAAATTCAAATAAAGCGAGGCCACCAAAACATGCTCATAATTAAAAGACCCCCTAAAATCCAAACCTTTCCTTTTCCCGTCGGCAAATAACATATAACATATAACATATAACATATAACATATGGGCCCCCTAACATTTATTTCGTGTCTACGACATTACTTTACTATCGAGAGAACACAATTTATGGGGGTCTTAATGGGCTTTTTCAGAAAAAATCCATATTCCTACTGTTGAGGATGTCGATCTTTCTTAACACCAACCCCCCTGGATACTAGATATCCTTGGTCCTTAAATTCTTACCCCCTGGATATCCTAGGATATTGAAAACTTTGAACCCCCACCCTCTGGAAATCCTTGGTCTTCTCTGATTCCTACCCCCTGGATATCTTAGGATATTGAAAATTTCGGACCCCTCAGGATGTTCTATATCCTAAACAGGGGGTACTGACTTTTTCTGGAAAAGACCAATCTGCTTTCAAGGCCCAAATAAAGCCTATTTCAACCTATATTAAAAACGTCAGTACTTTTTTATTTACAATCAATAAACTTTTCTAAATTTGTCTTTCATGTTGACTTTTACTTTGGCATTCAGTTCATGTCCATTTTCTTTGACGTTGAAACAACGTTGTTTGGACGTTAAATAAATTTGATGTTTAATTATAAGCTAATTAAACGGTACGTATTGTATACCATATGTATAAGATTTTAAAATCAAATTTGGTCAAATTTTTCAATATTTTCCCTTGTGAAGCGAACATTTTCCACTTTTTGAATTTGTGGCAGGGTTAAATGGTGTGCCCTCTGAAAACATGAGTTATGGGGCTTTTCTTCTCGAAGTTCAATTTTAGGTTTTCCATTCTCCAAGCTGTTAAAATAATACTGTAAACGATTTTCTTGCAAAGTATTTTTGTGTGACCCACTTTTCCAAGAATTATCGAGACTATTCCTCGATAATTCTCTTTCAGACTCGTTTCCACCCGATGAAAATCGACTCTCATCGTTAACGGTATTTTGGTTAGCGATAGAGATTGAATCACTCGTAAAAATGGATTTTGTTTCTTCGTGAGAAATTCGACTAAGTCCCGACACGGAAATTTCAGCAATCGATGGTGAATCTCGGTAAAACGAGCTTGAGTCATAAGCTGACGTTAAAATATCATCTGACAAAAAAGACGCCGACTTTTTCAGAAATCGTTGTTGACAAAATCCGACTTCATTGTCCTGCGACAGGGCTCTTCTACCCAACAAACGTCTTGGCGTTGAACACACTTGCGGTGACATGTTTGGTGGGATGGGTGTAGATTTTCGCTTAGGTCGTGAAGACATGTTAACTTCAAGTTCAAGTCATTAACAAGCATGAAAGTCAGAAACGGTAGTCAGACAGATTGAAGATAAAAATTCAATTTGATACCAGTTGAAATGATTTTTTTTTTGCTGAAATATAAAATGATTATCAATAATATAGGTATGGAAGTTCCAGATAATTCTTTGGGAACACGATTAACCCTTATTGCGCTTTACCAGAAAAATCCATTTTCCCACACTTGAGGATGTTGATTTTTCTTAACACCAACCCCCAGGATATCCGTGCCGAAAATTTCGAACCTCCCTGGATATCCTTGGTTCTTAAATTCTTACCCCCTGGATATCCTAGGATATTAAAAATTGTCTTACGATCCAGATAAAGTACTACATGTTCTTCACCTGACAACCGAAGACTTATGTTTTCTTTAAAAACTGTCACTCAGTGGCTGATACAGAAGGTCTCAAAATTTTTGACCGAGAGTTTTCCTTGTGTTCACATTCCTTATTTGGAAGTCAACACTCTCCATCAAACTATCTGAGTGCCTTTTGTATCCACCTCTGGCATTTTCTTCAAAATACATTTTCTTTTGAATAAAGCCAAAAAAATGTCGGTTTCAGTTATATTTACCATAGGGAGAAAATGCCCTTCAAATTTTCTTATTTTTGTCAATTTTTCTTTAATTCGCAAACTTTCGCCGTCATGAAAGAGCTAAGCAGTATAACATATATACTATCCCATCAGATACAGAACATTAATTTAACGGCGATACGACGTTGTTTCCACGTCAGAACGTTATTTTAGACGTCGAAACAATGTTGGAATAGCGTTGTATCTGAGACGTAAAAATTGTAAAACGAGCATTATGTAGGAGTGCACTTTCCATTCAAGTTTCAATAGAAAGCATCTCTTCCGCAGAGCTCATTTTACAAACTAATCGTTTGAGACGACTTTTTCGTCTCAGTATAAAAACACCTATTCCTGCTGGGAGCAGAATGGTTTTTCAATTTAACCTGTTTTCCTGTATAGCCAAACACGAACTCGATCATACAAACGCCTTCTATAAGTATAAGTGAAAATCACCAATGAAAATCAAAATTGAACTTGTCCCAACCATGACTAAATCTATTTATCATATTTTACATAGCAGACATTAAATAAAAAGGTTTAAAAATGAGATTTGACATAACTCCCAATTATAGACAAATCATTAAAAACACCCCAAAAAGACCGAAAGATGGAGACCTTAGTTTATTGACCGTAAAGAGATTATATCCGCTAACGAAATTGAATTTCTCCATCTTACAGCCATGTCTGACTTTTCGAAAGGTATCATTTCTCTTAATAGCGTTGTTTGTCTTTTAACCCTGGTAAAAAGATATTTTTTTTATTCGTCGTTTTTACAGATCATTTGTAGCTCGTTAAATTTCTGTTCATGTTGCATGCGGGTTGCATAATACTTATAACACTTGCATTGTCCTCCAGCGATTTCGAAACTTTCAATCTATATAACTGTATAGATTCATCGTTTCTATGGAAACATTCTAGTGTTTGCCGCTAGTGTAGACTATCTTATTTTCCGAGACAAAATATTTATCCCGAATAAACTCAAAATAATACAAAGTCGTGCGGTATTCAGGCATATTAACAGGGTACTGTGAGGAAGTCTATTCGATTTGTATATTTCTCACTCTACTCATATCTGGAAGTATACTCAGGTACGTAATTTCCCCACGAATGGATTTACAAAATGTTTTATTATCGAGTCAAAATAAGGAAGGTCAAGGAAGTGAAGGGATAACTTTGATTAAATTCACTTTTTAAATTAGGTACAATACAATTCTTGGATTATATAATTTACAACAAAATTCATATATATAAGGTTAAAAAAAGGCAATAAATTGAATTTTCTTAAAAATAAGTTGAAAAAATGCTATCGCTTTTCATGTTTTTCTGTTCTGATTGGCCTTGGAGATAACATTACGCAACAAACTGACGTAATGTTATCTACGAGACCAATCAGAATAGAGAAACAGAAAAGGCGATCGCTGTGCGCGCTAAGAGGAGACCGGCCTTTTCTAATAACCTTATTAGAAAATAATCGATAAAGCATAAATTTTAAAATGAATTGTTTTCAAGTATCATTTACGTAGTAGGTTTCGCAAGAGGTTATTGAGTACGTTAGACGCGTGTGTGGCGGCCTGTACATATACTTTTGTTTATAAATTTTGCTTTGACAATTTATGTACAGGCCACCCGGGTGTGTCTACCGTCTTAAGTAGCTGCCTGCGTAACCTCGATTTTAAGGCTGGTCCGCTTTCCAATTTAATTTCGTTCGCAAAAACAGGCAAAAAAAAAATTCCAATTTGTTCGTGAAATTTGTTAAGTTAAAACAACGCACAGTTTCCGTCGTAGCTGAAACTTTATGTCACATGAAATTGAATTTATCTATAGTTCCCAGTAAACGAAATTGTTTTATTATGAAAGATGTTATTTGGAGGTCAAACCAATGTTGTGTGCTTGCTGGGTTGTCCATTAAATCATACGCAATGGACTGTTTTATGTTTAACTTCTTCCACTGTTTTGTTGTCCATAGCATAACATCTTAATCGGTTAGGATAAAAAGATGTTCTTAACCGTTTGAGTTCGTCTATGGTTAAAAAGGATTGATCGAACATCTGATCATCCAGTATCAAATCATCCATGACTATGAATTTCATTAAACAGCCATCTACGTGGTAATCTCTCATATATTTTGCAAGATTTTCATTACCGAGGGTATCCTTCAAAAAGAATTGTAAACCCGGTACAGAATAATCCTCAGCGAACGGTAATTCTTTGCCGACGTCACTTTCGTTTATGTTTGGTTGCCAACCGTGTATAGTATGATAAACTAAGCGGCTCTCGAATCGGTTGAATCCTTTCCGTTTTGATAACCTACTCTCGTCATACTCTTCAATATCAGAATTTTCATCTTGAAAATTGGCCACCTCCACCATGAGGCGTTCGTAGGGCGTTATCGTCTTGCCTACCGTTCTTCGTTTTTCACCGCCCTCCTTCTTTTTGGATTTCTTATTTCTCAAAGCAGCCAGTTCTTTCTTTTTACGTGGATTAATATCACTTAAAGACTGCAATTGACCTGATGAAAAGTCGCCACCTAATCCAGCAATGCTTTTTGTTTTTGACAAACGTTCTTTATCGTTTGCATTTCTGGCACCCTTTTTCTTAAGACTTGGTGATTTCTTTTTCATTCTCTGAAAAGTCGCACTTTTAGCACGTGTCCGCAATTTGACTTTGAACATGTCGTCCGGTTGAAAAAACTGTGGTATGATAACTTCCGGATGAGTCATGTCCTCGTAGTCCTTTTGTGTTAAATTGTTACTGTTTTGGTGATGTAATATGGCTTTCTTTTCGAAAGTTTCCATGGTGACTTGAACGGTTGCCATTGGAACGTAATCTAAACCACCGTAAATACTGAATCGTTTATCAAAGCCTTGTTTTGATTGGCTCCCGTTGTATCCTTGACGCTTTGATTGGCTCGTTATAAGATGGGTATCAGATTTCTTGAAGTAAGAAGTAAACGTTTTCTCGTTGTTCAGTGTCAGTACTTTTTGTTGTCTATCACAACAAGATTCCGGTTGCATAGCTAAGCTATGCAAGGCAGCTGGCAAAGACTTTACTTTATCATTATTCATGAAGCTAGGTTTTACAATGTGGCTTTTTCGAGTTAAGCCTTCATTCTGCTGATCTGGTTGTTCAGTTAGTTCACCAGTTTGGTCACATAAATATTGGTCCATTACGTTTGTTGTTAGATTCCCTACTGTTATGATAGGGCGTGGTTTGGATGGGATTTTCTTCTCGGGTGTTACTTGATTTTCGTTATTTTTGGGTGTTGTTATGGTAACGTTTTCATAAGGAACGTTTCGTCTTTTTGAATTGCCGGGGTACGTGTTTCTAAGTATCAAATGCGGACTTTCTTTGTTTCGTGTTCCGTTAACATTTGTGTTATTAATGAGAGAATTTTCATTACCGTTTAAAAGATCTTCAACGTTTTTCTCGTATGATGAAGACGAAGGTTTTCGAAAAAAGTCGCCAACTTCTTTGATCATGTTGGTGACGTCACTTTTTTGTTTGTCATCGTTGTCATTTTCATTGATGACGTTGTTGTCAGTGACGGATATTTGAACGTCGACGTTGTTGTTTTCATCTATAGCCAAAGTAAACAATTTACCAGCGACTTCTCCGTTCTTCTCGCAACTCAAGAAATCCCCTTCAATGTTGTACGGTAATAAATGAAGATTCCCATCCGGGAATCCGTAAACAGTCAGGGAATCGCGGTGCTCTGTGAAAGCCTTTTTTGGCACGTAAAGTAACTTTCCAGGTTGAAAATATTGGGAGTCAAATTTGAACGGTTTTTGAACTTTAATCCAGTTGATGTTATCCGATATTCCGTTTCGGAATACCTCTTCTAAATTCGGATACATCGGACTTTCTAAAATCAAGAAAAATTAATATTATGTTATGAGAACATAATATAAAAACATATATGCTAAAACATCATCTTTTCAAATATCTTATCCATTTCTCAAAACTTAAATATATTCAACATCAAAACTATATCCATGATTTCAGGCCAAAAATAATAACCTGTTAGGACATATTCTATGAAAAAGAAAGATTTGGTTGCTCAAGGCGATATCATTTTTCTGAAAAATTATCTCAATAGGTACGGGACGTTGTTTTAACGCTAGAACATTATTTGGACGTTGGAACAATTTTGTGTGTTTGCTGTGTTTGAACTCCAACTGAAATCACAATTGTGTTTAGACCAATTTATTAACTCATTAACGGTAGAGACATCATTCTGTAATCAAAACTAAGATATTTTTGATAAAAAACAATTTCAAACATATCATGAATTAACAAATAGGCGAATAATGTCAAAAGCTTAAAAATTCGTATTACAGTATTACATTGCGAGAAGTCATAATATGTTTCTCCGATTTCTCATAACAAAAAGTCCAAAGTCCAATACAGTGATTTCCATACTAACCAAAGCATTAAAAAAACAATCTTACATCGTGTGGTAGGCATTACATGATGTACTTTCATAATACACTTATTGATTACATATCTCTCTCTTATCTCAC
>JAUJPO010085038.1:0-10213 GCA_032270745.1 Tiaropsis multicirrata | reverse complement strand
GCTAGTAAGATGGGTTTCACACAGACACGGGCAAGATGCTAATGAAAGGCCCGTACGCTTAGCGCTGGGCCAATAATCTTAAAATAAATTCTTACAAAGAACACATATTTACGCATGTGTACATTAGTAGTCTTAATAGACGGAAAGACAATATTTTGTCAGCACACAATTGTTTTCATACGGCGATTCTTTGACAAATGTTAAAAGAGGTGACTCTTTATCCAGTCATATCTTGTGAAAGCTTTGTCAGTTCCAACTGAGCTTCTTAGCTGGTTTGACACAATTGTTTTGATTTTGTTATTTCTGGTGGGAAGTTTTTGGACCGCGATGCAGAGTTTAATCAAGATAGCGTTTCTGTTTGCGTTTCTGTTTGCAATAGGTAACGTTAAATCATTTTTTTTTCAACAAGACTATCCTTAAACTCACTCTCTTCTTTAATTATTTTACTCCTTAAGCCCTCTTCACAGTAAAGGAACACTCGAATATAAAGGTTTTAATTTTCTGACTAGTTTAGAGGATGTAGATTTTCCACTTTCCTATTTTCTGGGACCCTTTGTTTAGACATATGAAAATTTTTATCGCTCATTGAACACATCCTTTGGACATAGAAATGTTTACACCTTTAAACAAATTGTTTTCACCTTTGCGAAATCTTTAACGTTTTCTATCAAAGAGTTTAAAATCGCTGTTTTCTCAATTTCAGTTGGATTTTCGACAGCCCAAAAAAAATCATGTTGTAAATTGGGAATCGATTCTGCTAAAAGCACTGGTGGCTGTTCAACTATTCCATCAGAGTGCCAGGATGATGTTGGAGAGCTGGCAATGTTTACTACGTGTTGCAGTGACAGTCGGGAGTATATAATTGAGCTCAATTGTGATTCTGGAGTACATTTTGCAAAGTAAGTAAATATGCAAGACATATGGAGAATGTTCTGCGAGCAGAAATTTGTACTCTTTACAAGCCTGATCTCACACAGCGGGCTGATTTTCATATATCAGAAAATCTTTACCGTGTGTGGTTTTGTAACATATTTAGATAATTTTCTTTCGTTGATGAGTTTCCCGATATTCAGATTGTGAATTTTCTATTACTCTCGCTCTAAAAGCTCTAAAGACACTATGAAAACCCAGGGGAGGGGGGGCACTCAACTACCGGACGTGCGGCCCTTAAGGGTAGGTTTTTCGAGGTTCTGACAAAGCTTAGGTACGTCCAGGTGCACTGTAAGAGTAGGAGGTTTGAGAAAATTTTGAAAATCTTTGCTAAAACTGGGGAAAATGGCCGAAAATGCACTGTAAAAGTCGGTTTTCAGCAAATTTTTCAGTGCACTGTAAGGATTCGATTTTGAAACCCCGATTTCTGTCCGAACGTACGATAGTTTCGAGACCAAGTGTAAGGCTTACTTTAGTCGGTCGATCTTTTGCCGTCGGTGTCGAATCTAATTGGATAAAGAACGGCAAAAGATCAGCAATCAAACTTTGCTTGAAAAGGACCGACACGGCAAAAAAACTGACGCACTAAAGTAGGCCTAAGATCTGCAATCAAAACCTCTACTTGAATAAAAGGATTAAAAGAAGTCATTGTATTGACGAATTTTGACTTTAGACGTTCGATCTTTAGCCGACTTTAATTCACAATTAAATTCGACAAGGCAAAAATCCGGTCCACTTAATTAACTCAATTTTTCCTCTATTTGAACTTTAGGTCAGGCATGCGGTGCAGTTCAGGGTCAACATTAATGGCAAAGAGATGTTGTGCTTTGTGTAAAAGCGGTTTGGAGAAGAAAAAGCGCAACCAAAGATGTGATAGTGATGATAAAGTATTTAAAGCATGCTGTGGTGCTGGTATGAAATATCTTTAACATGATTTTTTTATAAGCATTACGGTTAAAAGCATATCAAGACTGATATTTAGGCTCAATGGATCCATTGTTTTTACGTTAATCTCTTAAGTTTCGGTTATAAGTTATTCTTGATGGTTTACTTCTTCGGACACACTGTTAATGTTCTAATCTTAAAAGATATTTCTATTGTAGGAAATAAAATGACGGAGGGAATCAAAAGAGCACCGTTGATTATTTTTCTTTTCTTCGTCTAATTTTTTGAAAAATGCCTCAATGTGACCAATAACAGACTTCCATAACCAGTAAACACTCTCTATCAAGATTTCTGAGTACTACTAGGGGGGGGGGGGGTTTGCAGTATCTTCAATACTGTCATCCCGTCAAATTCTAGCTCAAATACCGTAATACCGTCTGAAATAAAGGCAGGTAGACACCGGCCAATTTTTTAAACATTTTTTTACCATCCTTTTGTTTCTCGTCCTTATACACATTTATTAGGCTCAAACACTCTAGCTCAAACAAAGAAAATAAAGAGTTGGTACTGAGCCAAGTAAAGACCATTTTTTCTTCAATCATGGTTTAATCCATGATTAAGTCCCCCCCCCCCCTCAAACTACCCTTTATCGATTCATCCCCCGGAGTGGGGGTACTTAGGCAAAAAAGGGTACGGGAATGTGCCACTGGACAGGGTACCTTTTTGGCTTTCGTGAATCCCTGGTAGGGTCGCACAAAAATTGAATGTCCCTCCCTCGTACTTAAGAGAGCTCCAGCTTATAATATTTTAAGGAGGCGCCACCATGGTTGGCTCCGACGAAACCTTTTGGAAAATAGCCCTTTCTAGATTGGCTAAAACAAGCAAGCCTTGTGAGCAAAAATATGGAATAGAAAAACTGTTTCACCAAACGACAAATAACTCCTCCATTCATTATTCATTCTTGGCTTGGTACCCTTAAATGCAAATCCCCCTTCAATACACAATATTTTCAGACGAAAACTCTTAAAATGTTTCTTAAAAATTCTGCCATTCCCCATATATCTTAAGAGGAGGGATGAAACCATATAAATCGGCAACATAATGAACATGGGCAGTGTGGAACTTTAAAGTAGTAACTATAATTGCGACCATGGTTGACGACAGCCAGACGGCTTAGAAAAAGTTTGAAAAATCAACCTATGTAGATTGGCTTAAACAAAGTTCCTTTCAGTGTATTGAAAATGATTAGAAAATTGCGTCATAGATTATCTTTTTTCTTTCGCGAAAGTTAACTATGGTCCAAATATTGGCCATTCGCGAAAGGAAACTGATGCAAAAATTCGAAAGTTTATTCCTTTAAAGTAATCCAAAATATTAATCTCAAAAAGCAGAGATTGAAAATGACCTAGATGACGTGTTAAAATAATTTTTTTCACATTTGGAAGGTTTTTTAATAAAAACACGAGTTAAAATCTATTACGAAAATGTAAGGGCATGATGCTTGACACCGAAATATCGTACTTTTTTATACGAAATACCGATCAAAAATCAAGCAATTTCCCGTCACCGGCAGGAGATAAAATACCGGAAAACCGTACATTTTGTTCGTAAAATACCGAAACACCGGACAGAAAAAGGCCCAAGACCGTTACACCGGAAAAGTGCAAACTTTTACCCCTGGAGTGAGAGAGAATATTCAATTTTCACTGTGGTCATCATTTTCTCCGCTGGGGTAAGAAAAACTGGCCTTTTTTGAGGTCAGTGAAGTCAGTGAGGTGAACCTCAATGGGTCCCGGAGACATATCAATTTAAAACGATTCACTAAGATCTCAAGGCTTGAGTGTTATTTTGCCACCTCATATTTAGACATGATAGTAGATTTCCAAATAATCTTTCGTTTAAATCTTTAGACGAAAAATGCAAAGCTGGGTACAAGAAGGATGCCAACGGAAGATGTGTTGGTAGGTTTGTTTGGTTTTACTTTTAAGACGAAGAAAATTTTTGAAAAGGGGTTTAAACTGAGTGAAAACTCACATCATAACTTTTATCAATATTTCGTCATCATTTCAATTTTATGTTCTTTATTTTTGCAGGCTTAAAAATCAGCGATTAATTTTAGTTCGTGTAATGATATCTTCAGTGCAAGTTTTCCCAAATTAGCCAGCAGACTGTTTCAAAGTCAGAACGTTATTTGGACGTTGGAAGAATGTTGGAATAATAATGTGTTCCTGCTGGGCGGAACACTAAAACGATTTTCAATCACAAACAAAAAACTTTCATGAAAAAGGCCCAAAAATGCATGCATGGAAAAGAAAAAACTGATATCCTATACATTTCCTCCCATTTAACCCCTTCTTCGCCGAGCTTATTGAAACATCTTGGTACTTGCCCAGCGTATAAAAAAGGAGGCAAGTCCGTGAAAATATCATTATCATTTTTTTTGAAATGACAGAACGGATCATTCACAAAAGACAGAAAACAGTAACCAAAAGTACAAAACAAAACTGCAATCATTTCTTTGCTTTTTTTAGAAATTAAATGCGAGGGTGGATATAAAAAAGACGCCCAAGGAAACTGTGTTGGTACGTATGTAACATTTTTTTATAAAACAGACAAAAATGTTCTAAACAAAATCTGAAATTTAGTCAAACCACTCAGATATCCAACTTGGCTTGTGGTGTTGAGAGGTGTTTGTTTTTTGTAGTAATTGTCACTAACTGGTTTTGTCAAAAATAAATAAACAGATACATACATTTACATTACAAACTCTCTCTCTCTCTCTGGTGCAGATGGTTACACATTTTGTCCCTTTTAAAATCCCCTTTCATCTTTCAATATTCTCCGCATTATCGAGAGAATCTGGTTATTTCTGAAAAACGGCCTTGACTCTCACCAGGTAAGACTAAAACCACGAAAGTATATTCAGTAGGTGAACCTTGCGTTTTAAAATAGGCCTTTGAGGTATTCTCAAAATTACGAATGAAAATAATGAATCAGTCTTCGTCTATATAACCGGTAAAGAAGACTATAATTTTTTTATTATAAAATAAAAAGACTATTTCCCGACGAATTGTCTTTATCAAGTTATCAATTTTCTCTCTGTTCTTAGACATTGATGAATGTAGAGAAGCCGGTATGAATTGGTGTCGAGCCAATCAATGGTGTTGGAACTTGAAAGGAGCATACAAATGCGCTTGGAGTTGTACAGAAGCCAAATACAAAGAAAGCAAAGTGAATGGCAAAAACATCTGTGAACGTATGAGACCTATGTATCAAATAGCAGGGAGGGGGGGGATCGGTCTGCTTTTTTTCTTTCTTTCCAAACACACAGTTAGTAAAAAAAACTCTAAAGAATCAATGGCGAAGACTTTGCAAACATTTTCCGGTTTAACACGCTATCTGGTTACGATTGGTCTAGTTGATTAGTAGTATAAATTCTAACCTTTCAGCCAAGGACAAGAAAGACAAGGAAGAGGAGAAGAAGAAGGAAGTCATATGTACAAAAGGCTTCCGCAAATCCAACGAAAAATGTGCTGGTAAGAGTGCTAAGTAAAAGGTTTCAAGACTGAAAAAGCTTAAATCCATCATAGCCTAAGAACTCTAAGATATTATTATATCGATATTGTGGAGAATCCCTTATGGATCGGCAAGCTGTCGCTAACATTATGAGCAGGGCAGAATTTAAAGACCAAGGATATCCAGGGGTTTTGAAATTTTCAGTACAGATATCCAGGGTGCTGATGTTAGGGGGGAGAGGTGTAATGATTTGAATTTTTTTGAAGTCCGTTTTGGGAGTATCTATCATTACACAATTTCTATACAAGCGAGGGAATAGCATGAGTTTTGAAGTCATAAAGAATTGACTTAAATAGAATACAGTTTAAACGTTAGCCAGCCATCCGCAAAAACTAATTTAAGCCCCTTGTTACACTTCTAGATATCAACGAGTGTTTGGAAGGTCTTGATAACTGCGATCGAAAAACACAAGACTGTGTCAATAATGATGGAGGATTTAACTGTAAATTGGTATGGTGTAAAGAGGGCTTTAAATTGGTTGATGACAAATGCATAGGTATGAAAAGTGTATACCAGACGGTATTCGTCTCTTAGCATGTCTAACCCACTTCTTCCTTGACAACCCAACTGCAAAGTGACTGATCTTATTTTTTGCAATACTGTTCGAATAAAGAGAATGCTTAACTGGGTTTCTCAATATTTTTGTTCAGATTTTACCTGACGATTTTACTCTAAATCCTTTTAAAATTTGACATGATAATCATAACAGTCGATCTTTTCATTATCAAAAGGTTGGAGCTAATTGAAGGGGTTCATGCCTTTAAAGATTTATTTCTCCCCGCGACACTATGTACTATGACGGCCATTGCACCTGTTACTTAATTACACATAAAGATTTGTATATACGATCTATCTGAAAATCTAAATTCGTATTATCCAGATATTTTGGACTGTGATAAATTTCATCATTTTGTAATTTGTATGTCAAAGTTTCAAGTTTTTGCGACCCAAGGGGCCTTATAGCGACTACTTTAACTTTATTTTTTAGAGGACAATCCTTGTTCTAGCGTAAACAACCCTTGTTCCAACAAACAATATTGTTACCAAGGCTATGGTAAAGCTCACTGTATCGACGAATCGTGCCCGAAAGACCGTTACTATGAGCAACGCTTAGGGTGAGTATGACTCTTTCAAAAGCATAAAGCCCAATATAAGAAAATGTGACCCACCCGGGTAATATTTACAATACTATCAGGTTAGTGAAGGCTTTAATGAGAAATGTTGCCCGGTAAGGTCAAAGCAATAGCGAGGTTAAGATAATTCATGACAACGAACGATAATCGTTTGGGCTAGTGCGTTTTAACCAATCACGTTTCGTATTTTCACTAGCTTATTATACTTTCCGTTCGTCGTCGTCCATTCGCATTTGACCTCACTTATGAGCTTGCAGTTAATATTGATAATTGTTTTTCTAAATGAAATTGGGATCAAAAAATTGTTTATCCTGAAATAGTAAAATAGCAAAGCCAGTCGTTATGTGCCAAAAGAACAAATGTCAGGTCTAGCTGTTGTTCGATGAAAGCAAGTTTCAGCCTAATCAAATGTCAATGTCTTAGGAGGTTCATGTTTGAAGGGGATATAGCAAAGGATATCAAGTTTTTTTGCGCCCTTACAATCAAGATTTTTAAAGGAAAAACCTTTTGATTTTGATGATATTTTTCCAGGCGGAACGATAAGATTAAAGAATGTGCGAAAACAAAATGCGACAGATACCGAACAAAACAGGACAAAACTGATTGTTGGACAACAAAATCATATCCGTCTTCGATTAAAAGATATGCTTACAAATACGATCATAACCTTGAACACAACGATTTCAACTTTCAATATTGGTGGAATTTTAATCCCAGCGATTATAATGTTGACATTCGTCTTGTTGATGCCACCTATGACACTGGTATGTATGCTTATTCATCAGAAGCGATGTGACCTGATTGGCTTAAGGATAGAAGAACATAATAAAAAAAGAACGTGTTTACCGTGTTTAGACTAAGGGACTAGGGTAGTAGCTCTATCTTCTATCGTATACGCCACCACAGGGCCTCTTTGTCGTGACACCGTCAAGCCAGTTATGTAATATTTTCTATCCCGGGTATTGCAAATAGTTTTGAAATTTCAACAAGGAAGGAGACTTTTGGCAAACAACCGGCTTTTTGGGATGTTTCCGTAGGAAAAATTATTAAGATCATGTCGTCTCATTGTTTTTTTCCACAGGAAACACAATAAATGCACGAAAAAAGTTTACTATTGAATTCAATTCGAATGGAAAAGAGTTGAAGCTATATAATTACTACAGAATTGAAGGCCCTAGCAGCAACCACGTTGTTATGCAAATGGATGTCACCAGCCGCAGGAATAGAGGTCGTTTAGTATGGCGATATTTATATTATTTCTACATCATTGTCATGTAAGCTGATTGTTGGGTGAATATTGCAAACAGATGTTCAGTGCAGTGGATCACACTGCTTTATATAAAAGAACCATAAACATTTGTGTTTAGTTGTTCTCAGAGTTGTTCTCGAAAGTACAAAAAAATATTCTTAACTTGTTCTTATTTTGTTAATAAAGAAAGAGTGTTTCATTTTTCAATTAGCAACATTTTTCAATGTAAAGCAAGCCTGTAGTTTAATGGCACAATTGTAACCGTATTACAATATTCAACATTTTATAAAACTTCAACCAGAATTTTGGTGTTCTAATAAAGAAACGTGTAAAACAAGGGTTGTTTTTTGCGGAATCCTTTAAGATGGTGTAAATCTCTTTTGTAGCATCTATTTTAGCCTGTACCAAACCCTACTTCTTTATGTAGCTGACAATAGTAGGGTTTGTAACCAGGTCAGCCCAACGCTCGCTAATGCTTCTTACTCAATGTCTTAAAATTAAGCATCGGGCAAGAAGCTTAGCGGGCGTCGAGCTAGTGTACTAAACCCGCAAAGCGGGATGATTTTTACATTTTGAAAACATACCTTGCCGTGTATGGGTTTGTAACGTTTAGACGATTTTCTTGTGTTTGCCTCTGGAGACAATGGAGTGTTTTAAAAATTCATCATGCATTGGAAAGTTTTTCTTTGTTTATGAAATGTTATTTCTTAATTACATGTATTTTTGTTGAAAACAATTGACGCGAGAATTAAATTTTATTACGAGTGTCATTAATATGTAAAAACCGTCCCGGTTTGGTACAGGCTACAACTCTAGCTGTTAGAAAACCATTTTGCTCGTCACTTAGGCAAAATTGGCAAAAGATTTTGATTCTGTTTTTATCAGATAGTGTAGCGACAGAGGTGCTGTAATTTGGGTTAAATTTCTGTCATTGAGGCGCGGTTGAAAAAGAGAGATTTGGAAATTGGAAAACTTTTTCAAAGATAACGCTGGCTACCAACCCCGCTCGTTGTCCGAAAAAATCCCCCCTGGCGAATTTCCCCAGGTAAATTCTCCCCCGGACAATTCCCCGTGGTGAATTTAGGGTCAGATAATATGCTAAGCAGAATACATATGCTAGGCATTATACCAAGCCTTTAAAAATGTTTTACAATAGTATTATTGCCATTATGTCTATTTTATGCCTATATTTCATTAAATATTGAATATAAGAAGCGTATTGGAAGCATTATTTGAGCCTTATTAGAATTTTGGTGTAAGCATATCCAAGCCTGATTTTGAATTTTTCATTTTTAAAAAACATGTAATGCCCTTTTCAGGCTTTGTTGCATGTTGGTAAAAATATGCTCCTAATTATGCTCGTAACATCTAACTCCAAGGAAGAAAGGAGAAAGAAATCAAAGAAAAAGAAAAAGAAGTCGAAACATAAAAAGAGGGACAAGCAGGGTAAAAGACCCAAGCTCCAACTCTTCAGCATGGAAGAGAACAAAAATGGCTGGGACCTGGAAGAGGACCTAGCCCAATATATCGATGACAACACGGTTAACTACATTCCTGATAAAAATATCATGAAAGATGTAAAGAGTTGCTTAGTTTTTGGCGATTTTCAGGGCAGAAGCCTTTAGCAACAGACCTAAAGAAATATGTAAAATATACGAGTGGGAATTCACCGGGGGTAATTGTCCAGGGGAATTGTCCGGGGGAATTGTCCGGGGGAATTGTCCGGGGGATTGTCCGGGGGAATTGTCGGGGGGAATTGTCCGGGGGAATTCGCAAGGGGGGATTGTCCGGGAATTCCCCGCTCTGTCAATTATTGATTCTGAGGGATCTAAATGAAAAGAAAACTCTCAACACTTCTATACTACATAAGTCATGAGTCAACCTCTAATTCTGTTTGATTCAAGAGATATGAGGTTACGCAAGAGGCTATGTACATACATTTTCGTTTACAAGTTTTTTTTAGAGGAACTACGAACAGGCCGACACACGTATAACGTCCTTAAGAACCTCTTGTGTGGTGGGCCTCAACAATTGTCTGACAATAACATAAAATGTTTCAAAAACAGCCATATAAATGTATGAACTATGTCATTAGGATAACATTTTAAACTATAGTGTATTGAAAATTCAATATTAGATATGTTCAGATTTGACAATACCAACATTTTCCGTCACCAGCAGTAAAAAAAATTCCGAAATACCGTCATTATTTTGTAAAATTCCGAAATACCGACGAAATATCGGCTGATTTTCTGGCACCAGCAATAAATGAAATTCGTATAACGTATAACCAAATAAAAAGAAACGCCGAGAAAACTGAGTTCATTGCAAACGACACAAATAGAGAACTTAAAGTAACTTAAGCTGCTCTCATCCTCTAACGAAACGTGCTTCTTATAGAGGATGCTAAATAGTCGCAAATTCTTCTGTCCCAGAATAT
>JAUJPO010085027.1:0-10215 GCA_032270745.1 Tiaropsis multicirrata | reverse complement strand
TTCCTTTTTCCATTTTTTTATAATTCTCCTGTAAGTTATGACTTAAAGCTTTCATCTTATCAACCCATTTCAAAACACCAGCGGACGGTGGAAAGCTATTTACTTTGTTCAGCAATAGTGGTGACTTTGTAAATGTCCAAGCAACATCTATCATACCGTTGACTACCGTGACATTTGCTCTCTGTTCTGTCTTTTAGAGAAAATCTTTGTTGTGAATGATGAAATTGTTGATAAATGCAAGTCGATCTTTTTACATGCCGGTACTCTGTTCTATTTCAGAATCCAAAAAAAGTTTTTCTTTAAATGTAATTCTAAAGTGTATTTCTGCTAAAAATAAGTTCTATAAACATTATTAATACATTTTTAGTAACCAAATTACCATACTTTGTTGAACGAACGAGGGATAGCGAATATCTAATTTGCTAAATTGTTTGTGAATCAAAATCGGCGTACTTTCGTTTGCTACATGTGTGTATATACAATTTTTTTTACGCGCACAATATTGACAAAGGAGGCTCCACTCGCATCGCGCTTCGCGCTCATAGCTCGTTCCGCAAAAAAAAGGATGTCCAATAGTGAAAGTGAAACTTGAAATTTCAACTTTCAAAGCCATGGCTTTAAACCCCTCCTCCATCGGACGAATCGGAAAATCTGCTGGCAATGTATAAGATCTAACTTAACTTTTTAGACTTTATTTCAGAGTATACCGTAGTAATGACCACTGAAACTTGAAAGCATCTGTAATAGTTTCTAGCCGTAGAAATGGTGTTTACAAATTTTATTTTGCTCTATTCTAAGGTGAACACCTCTGCTCAATTTTTTAAAAAATTCATACAATTCTGGCATTTAATGTTTGGCAAAAATCATGTATATACCAAAACTTGATGAAAATCAGTCCTCCCGCTCCCCCGGTTCAGTTTAGAGAAAAATACCGTCCCTCAAACCTTTGCGTAATAGTCCTACAACATTGAAAAAAGGGGTCTGGGGGCCATTTTTGGAAAATGTTGCTTTTTTGCCAACGTTAAGTGCCTGAATTGTTCTGTGTATTTCTGAGAAATATATTTAAGGTTTGTTTTGATTTATTTTGCTGCTTCGTTATTCTAGCTGATGGAATTAGGGAGGGGATGACAGACATAACATAAGCACTCTTACGGTAATATAAAGTCTTTAAATTGCTCTATAAATTTTTTTCATATCACTGAAATTACTTCAAATTTTCAAGAGTCATAGAAAATTAATTTTGAACAATTATATCCAGATATTTGAGCAATTTTCATGTTCTTCTTTTCTTCGTTCTTAATAAAGAAATGAAAAATGACACGTTACATAAAAAAACAAATGTCCGTACAAAGGAGTTACATGATGTTGGAAGAGTTGTAAAAGTCATAATTAGGTACTAAAAAATTGTGTGTATTCAATCTGGGGAATAAATTTGTTTTTAAATCTGACTTGATTAAAGACTCGACAACAGTGTGTTTTAGGTATGGTATATAGTATAGTGGCACCACTGGGATCGATTTGTAAGTGTTCGCATTGTAATCAACAGACTATAATTGTTTTCGTTTGGACAGTATTGTTTTATTACCTGTTATTTTGCATAGTTCTCCTACGTAATGATTCGACGCTATTTTTAATTTTGGTAATGTTATGAGGACGCTTAATATTTAATGGATTCTCTGACTAATATTCATAATATATATAAATATTGTAAAAAATAAACAAAATTGAACCTTAAACTTTACGACGCGAAATACATAATATAATATTATTCCTTACCAGTGAGAGTTGAATACGTATAAAGTTTTTAGGTTTTTTTTTTAGGGTGGTGCTAGACGCCATAGGGGGCATTTTAAGATCTCAAAAAATGTTATAAATGAATACGGGAAGGTTGAATTTTCTATCTACCATAGTTTGAATCCACCCACTTTTTTTCAGGTTTCTTTACATACATGCTGGGAAATCAATTGCCCGTTAAAAACTGGTGTTTGCAAAAGCAGCAAGAAAGTTGCCAATATATGAATTTTAAGTTATGATTTAGGTAAAAAAAGAGTTATACTTATGGATTGGAATTGTGATTTATTGTTTTTAAAAAGTTTAGTCAGTGTTGTTTCTGGTAAGTTTTTTGTTTTGAAAATAAAGTTTTAGGGTACCACTAAGCGCAGGACTGGAGTGGGGCATTATCGGGTACCGATACAACTGATACTTAAACCAAGGGTTCAATTTTAGTTTTAAAGTGATAAAAAGTGATTTTTTTTTGTGGTTTCTCTTGTGTATATGCTGTTGGTGTGGGGGAGAAAGAATTACAGCTCTATTTGTGTCTAAAAACTATCACAATGAGCTTCTGTGAAAACCTAGTCCATGAAATAGTCAGAATTAACACGCTGTAAAAGGTTAACGAAATTACAGTATTGACTCTCCATCATTTGAGTTTTCTTATCCTTTGATAAGTTAGAAAACAAAGATAAAGGTGATGGAGTGAGCTCACTTTCCAGCATAATAAATAAAAGAAAAAATAGATAAAAAAGGGGAGAGAAATGAGAAATGTAAGTGCCACACCGCCACACAGGGGTGTCACACCGCCTCTGTACGATCCATAATTATTTGCAATCAATGAACCTTTATTTTGTAGATGACCCTATCTCTGTCACCATGGTCCTTACTCAGTCACCCCTATTTTTAAAAGGTTATTCTCTTTGTAGGTAAGCTACAAAAGGGGTGACGGAGTGAAACTATCAAATTCCATATGATAAAATGCATTGCTTTTGATATATCCCATTTCACATATACCCACATTTCCCTAAACGTATCATCGATTAACACCAGTCATGAATTTATAACTGATTGAAATCTATATTTTCCATCATATGTTGCACCATATTTTGCAACAAGCTTATGTTCTATCCCTTAAAAAACTACATACACAATCTTTTTTACACAATTAACTGGGATTGTTGGGCTAGCTGTGTGCCTGCCAAATAAGGATTGTTATCACATCTATTTCAATTTCCCACCTTGTCCTAGGCTCTCCGATATCTATTCCACACCAATTTTTTATGAAATAAATTTACTGCTAACCCCTTTATCCCTTTCTCATTTACAGCTACCTAGTTGACTGAGGTACATGACCTGTATACATCATAAATCTTTATTCTGTGCAGGACTCGTCCTGCATGAAATGGAGCTTTGTGATGTATTTTATAAAGCTGTCCCTTCTTTTGACAAAACCTTTCAACAAGTTGCAGATCAAAGCAAAGCTCTTATGGTGTTCAATAGAACAAAAAATTTGGACCTAAATATCTTTTAACACAAATCGACTTGATTAAAGACAGACACACTCGTACAAGTTTAGCTGAATTTGTTAATAGTTTTACTGATCGCACTTTTATAAACTCGTCTACTTCTGTTTGGAATAATGGGCTATTCCATTTTAAAAACATACAGGGGTATTGAAAAACTCTTTTAACAAGATTCTCTGGAAATCTTTAACATTAGCTTACCCCTTGGATATTGAAACTTATTTTACAGTACTAAAAACAGGAAACCTTCGCCAATACTCCTGCATAGACCTTTTATATAGCTAATGGCAAAAAGGGCTCGATAACTGTTATGTCTGTGCCAACTAACTATAACTAGTCAAGGATTATTAATTGAATCTCTCTGATAGATAGATATGCAAAAAGAAAAGAGCCTTTTTTTAAATAGGGATGTCAGAAAATTAGGGAGGGGTGACAGATAGGGCTATCTACTGTACCAATAAAAGAATGGACTTGTTTTTTGATAACGACAATAGTATTAATGAGATTTGTGTGACATGATTATATATTTATATGATTGCATGGAAACAAATGATTTATTACATACATTACAAAATGTAACAATATTGACATGTGACTATACATACCGTATTTCCTCAAATAAGCGCCGCAGCGCTTATTTAATTTTTGCCTTTTTAGATGCGGCACTTAATAGAGGGTGGCACTTAAAAGAGTGCGGCGCTTATATCGAAATTGCTAACTTTCGTTTTATGATTTTCATTTCTGGGTTCAGTAGAAAAATTAAATGCGTTTTGTTTAACGAGAAGTTTTTTATTTATTTCATCTCAATCAAAATTCAAAGAGAATCACAAACCAACCCTTATTTTACACAGATAAAAGTCTAAATGTAGTAGTAGAATTTGAGTAAAAAATATGTTTTTTTTTCATTTTTCTTTATGTTCTAATAAGCACTGCTTTATTTTTCTTGATTTTCTAATAAGCGCCGCTTTGCATTGAATTCTAGCTGCGGCGCTTATTAGAGAGCGGGGCTTAAGAGAGGACGGCGCTTATTTTGAAAAAAATTCTATAGGTGCGGCGCTTAAAAAAGGGCGGCGCTTATTTGAGGAAATACGGTACGTACAAACCATGCATATATACATCATAATGCATACATAAATACATTACGATTTTAGTAATTGGGTTTAATCATTTAACTACTACTACTTTCACAAACAACATGAAAATATTATTCCCTGATGACAGAATGTATATAAGGAATGTCAAGACTATAAATTTACTTGACAAAATGACAAAAACATGACAGAATTTCAAAGTGAGATCAGCATTATATGTTTTTAATACATTACCATGTGCCCAATCAACACCTACAACAGTTTTACATATGTATGGCTTGTATACAAAGTTAAACGTTCCTTTCAGGCCAATCCATTCAAGTTTGATGAACAGTCCATAAAGAACTTTACTCGCTTTCAATGTCATGAAGCTATTATCCCCGAGCACTGCAATTGCAAAATGAAAATTTGTCCAGGGTGAAGAAAGCAACCATCAATGTTATTCAGGCGAGAACTATCCCTGGGGAATCATCGCTGCTCTCGTGGATGCAAGAGATAAGGCATGCAGAAGAACTTGCCAAAGAATAATTTTACATTGAATGTTCTGATGGACGATTTGGTTTACAAGAAGTTGAACAATCAGTTAAACTTATGAAACCAAGGGAGATCAAACAGAAAGTAGGACAATAAATCGAACGGTTCAACTCGTCACAACTACATCCAAATTTGAAAGCTGTGCCTATTAATAAAGCCTCTAAATGCATTTAAAAGTTTCATTCACAATCATCGCCATAGTAGCGATATTCCAAACATCGATATGTCACATGGGACGTTCCTCAGGATCTTAGAAAGTTGATATTGGAGTATGCTGAGGAGTTTTCCCTAATTAATGTTAAAAATAATTGCCACAAACCATCCTCTGGTCAAGATTTTTCCACAAAAATGTTCAAGTGATTGTTTTCCAAATTACCCTGTGCAAACTTGTATGAATGTGTGGTGTGGTATGCATAATGATGGCAGTTTTACATCATGTTAAACAAAAGTTTTTAGCTTGCAAGCAAAAATTCCCAACTTCATCTTTTTTTTGTCCAAACCAACAGTGTACAACAAATACCTATGTCATTGCATATCAGCATCGAACACATTTTTCCAAAATTTCTGCATCCAATGATTTGATATCCGATTCAGATTCTGATGAAGATGTAGAAAGGGTTGATTCAGAGACTGAACAAAAGTTAATTGAGTTCCAACAACCAAGACAACAAAAAACAGCAATAACCTGATACTAAAGCCTTATCACACTTTCGTCTTGCTAATAATACCTGTGAATCTTTTTTGACCATCGAAGTTTGGCCATTTTTGCAAAATTAAATCCCCGCAAAAATTTTAATTTCATGCTTTTTGCCGAAAACCGCTAGTAGGATAATGAAAGAAATCAGGTTAAAAACAGGCATATTTGCAAAATCTTTAATTTCGCAATTCGCGAAAATAAATCCGCGCAAAAAATAATCGCGTCCGTAAATTTTCAAACGAAGCCAAGAAGGAAGACAAAATAGCGCCAGGTCTCTTGAGAAGTAAACAAATTTCAGTACCTTTGGGGAAATTGCTATTGTGACTGAAGTTCGAAAGTAATCGTAAATTATATTACATATTATTTCAACATGAAAACAGATTCCAAAAGTTCAGACAAAAAGAAAAACCCCAGAAGGTAGCCCATCTGGGGCACCCATTGGGCTACCCCATCTTTTAGGCCAACCCACCAAAGGACTTTTATTATTAATTTTATATTTGATGCCTAATGTAACTATTTCTTACAGTCGATTTTTTGGAGTGGGAAACAGTACATTAAGTTTTTATTTATGCATAATAAAAACGTCTTTTTACACATTATTGTGTTTTTTGATTTTTTTTTATTGTTTGTTTTTTCATTTATAAGAACCGGGAAATTTAGGTTGAGCCTTAAAACTGCTCTTATCTTGGTCATTCACATTTCACGCGTTTTTTAGTTCTTTTTGTCCCATCTTAGGGTCATTGAAGGCTACTCTAAACTAGTTTATTTTAACTCCCCAGTCATTATAAACTAGTAAATTGAGAGTTATTATTTTTTAGGACATATACTCCCCCAGTTTAAAGTGACTCCCCTATCTTTAACTGGACTTATTTGCTTATGGTTTATCGTTGCCAGGATAAATTAACCTGAAATCGAATGCTGTTTTATGCTTCTTTGATTTTGTAGTTCAAAACAAAGAGGGGCTATTTGTAGTACAATCTATCTAATCAATATCCATATCTCAAATTTCCAAATTATCTTTCTATGGACTGTTATATTGACTTAAATTTGATAAAAGTTAGATATTGATGATATAAAGATGCAGTCGAAATTTTAAGAAAATCTTAAAAATATTTTAAAGTCTAAATTTTAAAAATGCCTAAAAGTAAAAATGATGATTTTAGGTAGCACTGGCTAAAATTTAGTACCCACAGCAGATCGTAATATCCTAGGGTTCCCCTAAATGCATTTTCCCTTAGAAAGTAATAGGTAGATATGATTGAAAAGAAGCGTTTTTAATCATTTGTTTACAGAAAATCCATGAGCGATAGATAAATGTTTCGGTGCAGTTAGTTTTTTTATACTAGATTATTTTAAATCCCTTTGATATTTGTAAACCGAATTTAGAAAAGGAGGGGAGTCCTTATATACTAAAGGGAGTCGTGATTTCCTAGAAAATTTCTACTTGAGGGAGGGAATATTTCCTAGTTAATTTTAACTGGGGGAGTCATTATTTTATCAAGTATATGAAACTGCAATAGGTTTTATTTAAAATCCAGATCTATTTCGAGGTTGTTGTTCATCAACAGTAACTAAAAAGCATATCAAAATGAGTATGTATCAAATTTTATTTAAAAAAATTGAAGAGTCATAAGGGCGTACTTGCAATAAAAAAATAAATTATAATTATAGATCATTAATTTTGTATTTACAAATAAATAGTGGTATGGAAGCCAATGTTGTGTTTGTTTATAATTTTGTGAATCGTGGAGCAGCTTTTAGTATGAGTATAGTGTGTGCTGGTTTTCTTGTTTCTTCAGTTATTTTGAAATGTAGACTTTTCTACAAGTCATGAGAATTCTTTTTTTTCTTTAGATTAAGTTTTAGGAGACAAATTTAAACATATGTTTGGAAATTTATTAATTTTAGTCAGCGGGGAATGAACCTTTTTGAGACCAGATCAAGCGGGAATGTTATGCTTTTTTGTAGGATAAACTAAAAGGTGGTTGCAGTAATAATAACAGAAAACTAAAAGAATGACGACTGCATTTATTAAATATTCGCGGTTGGGTGTCTTCTTCAGCAAAAGTTAATCTAAATATTGCTACAGTTTTTATACAAAAAAATGAAAATAAAATAAAACTGTTTCTATACTCTCAAGAGAATAAATTACAAATTATTAAGTTTCTAAACAAAAGGAAATGATAAAAGTGTTTAATAAATAATTTAAATTACAAATGATATTAAAAACTATATAATACACTCACAAGGCTATTTAAATCAAAATACACTAACCTGGATCTTTTGAGCTTTTTGAAATGGAGTCTTGTTAACTTCGTCAAGATGTCCATATAAACATGTACCTCCTGCCCATTCACGTCTTCACAAACATGATGCATGACTCCCATCCAATTGTCTTGTGAATAACGATAATTTAAACTTTAGCAAAGAAGTGAGTAAAAACCAATCAGCTATCACAAAATCGAGTCACTGAATTCATTAATCACTGAAAAGATTGATAAAGATAGCAACCCAAGATTTTTCAACCTCTCAACGAAAACTTCATTTTGCTATAGATTGAAATGCAAGAATTTCATTCCAATAATGTAAAACCTTCTAATACATCTTCAGCTAGCTATTGTAGCACGAATAGTTGCTAAAGATGTAGTTCACAGATTAAAGAGTTGTATATTAGATATCTTTTGAAATCAAAGGCTGTTTACAAAAATATAGAGAATATTACCTTCAACTGTTCAAGACTTCCATTACACTGTTGAGCGCAATAACAAAAGTGGTTGACAATTGGCTCAATCCATTGTCTTTATTATTAAATATCTTCGATAGGGCTTTTCTAATTGACTTGGACTTATGCCAAACATCAAGCGAGTGAATTAATTTAACAAAAGCTTCAGTAGTTGTTAACGCATCATTTGCGATTTCACTTATGTCCAGCTTTTCTTTAAGCTTGGCTAGGAGCCGAATTATACCTTCCTTCTCCATTCGAGTGGAAATGCCTCCTGTCTCTCTAGAGTCTAGTACTTCAAGATCCAGGATTAGTTTTGTACAAAATTATGCACAGTAGCCAGGCGAGTCACTCTTCCCATCACCACTTAGTCTAATGTCTTTGTACAATGTCAAGATATTTTTCGACTCTGAGATCAGAAAAAAATTGGTTTAGATGGAATAGCGAGGTTCAAAGATTTGCACACATAATAAAATTTAGCCAGTTGTTTTCGGTGCAAACAACTGAACTTGGCACAAGCACAAGAATGTTGTTTAGGTATACTGGTGTCGTATGTCTCATTTTCACAACCTCTGAAGAGCTCCAGTGGCCTGAATGACCAGAAGAGCATGTCCAATGAAGACTTTTTACCGCACCTCATTGACGCCACTCAAATGTTAACTTCTCACTGCAAATGTCAAACTTGCCACCTTTATCGGCACCTTTAAGCTCGAAGAGCATCTCCAACGAAACAATGACACACTCTCTATCCACTAGTTTTGACTAAGGTGTTTGTATGGAGCGGTTCGATCTAGAAGGATGATAGTTTTCATTTGAATTCAGTCAAATTGCTTTCTAATGGTAGTTCTTTTAGGCAGGTCTTTCAAATCAGTTCAGGTGTTGCCAACAAAAACTATCAAAAACTATGAACATGCCTTTTATTTCAAATAAAAAGTAATAATACATTGTTAAATGTCCAAATGGGTGGATTTTTTGTCATTATCATTGGGTGATATTATGAAATGTCAATCAAATCATGATCACCATGCTATTATTTCTTCACCATCAGTATATAACAAGAAGAGATGATTGCATGTGTCTCCAGGCTAGGCTAATCTGTCACCTGAAAATATGATATTTAAATTTTAAACATTTATTCAAATTTTGAATCTAAATTTTTCAGTAAAAGAGATGAAATAAAAGTAATTCATAGTAACAAGCTGAATAAACTTACATACTCAAGCTCTTTCAAGTCTTTGATATCAGATTCCTCATCGGTTGAGCTTTCACAAAAAGTTTCACTATCTGAGTCTGAGTCTGTTTCTGATTCAGTTTTAGTGTCTGTACTCTAGATAGAAACCGTCACTGATTTCTTCATCTGATGAAAATTGAGAAGCAGTTAAGTTTTCTTCAGATGATACACACAATACTGACAATGTTCTTTCACTTTGTGTTAAAAATGAAAATCATTTGAATCACTCGATTTGATAATACCAAACAAAAAGAAGTTGATAGTCCTACACGTTCAAACCAACAAAGCTAAACCAAGAACTTGTATGTAAAGCAAACATAATATGTCCACTTTTTTCCCATCATAAAAATGAAAAATTTGATGGAAGAAATTTTGTAAAAACTTTTTTGTGCCATGTCAACTGGGTTATAACCCTCTTTATCGCATGCAATCTGAAATACATCATATTTAACCTGCATGAAGAAATATTTTTACTTTACTGTAATCGTAATCGTAATCATAAAAAATATTTACATGATACTAAAGATACCGTGGCTGATTTGGACGAGTGAGTGTGTATTCTGTTTGAAACGTTCGGCCGCATGTTTTAAACGTCCGGCCGAACGTTTTGAAAAACTACAAACATGCGGCCGCATGTTTAGAAC
>JAUJPO010085016.1:0-10215 GCA_032270745.1 Tiaropsis multicirrata | reverse complement strand
TAATATCCGTGCATTGTCAGCACGCCGGCGCAAGACCAAGATCCTACCCTTATATAGCCGGCTAGAACCTTTAAATGACACTAACAATTTCAAATTCTACAGAACAACACTGTGCTATATTAGTTTTGCTTTCTTTACTTAGTTTGGATGCAATTTTATCAGGTATATGATTACTAAGGTTTCTTAAGGAACATTTTATTAATACAATTTGTAACTGATTACCAACAAAATTTGCCTTGTACGAACAACCCGTTTTGTTTTCTCAAAAAAAATGATTCTAAATTATGACAAACTATTCTTACATATTTTGCATGGCTGGATTCTGCATAAAGTTTTGAGCCATATTCATGACAGCCGGATTTGATAACAATGAATTTATATCAAGTCCTGCGAGTGGATTACTTTGTGCTAATGAAAGAAGAACATTGTTACTGAAATCTAAGCAAAACAAAATTTATTTTTCAATAGCAAAGCACAATACTTAAAAGGGGAACTTCGGAAATTTATTATTTATTACAATCAGCTCCTTTTATTACACAGCTCCTGAAAATGCAACAAAATGGCGAAAATCAAATGCAAAATCCAACATCGAAATTCAACCAAAATATGGATCCTGCACATCCGATAAATACTTAACAAATGAGATAATACGTGATAATGACGTGCTACAGTGTAGGAAATGCCAAAGATTCGTTCATTATTTATGCCTGTTTGGATATTCCCGCATATCAAACTTAGATTTGCCTTCAGTACAAAACAAGCAGCTTTCAGTGTGCGAAATGCATTACAATTACAATAATACTGGAGAAGATCAAAACAAGTAAGCAAAGAGTGAGAAGTAAGCAGACAAAGAAATCAGAAAGTAAAGATGAAAATCAACAAGGACTTCACACTGTTTTCAACGCTAGATTGGATAGTCTAGAGAAGGAAATTGAGGAACTTGAAAACAAAGAAGACGTCGCTAAAGAATAAAAACCTACGCAGAAATGACAAAAGAGGAACTGAAGAAGCAAGAGTTAACCATCAAATAGTTTCCTCAAAGAAGAGAAATAAGAAAAGCGCTGGATGAACTCAACAAAGTGTAACATCATTGTTCATAACCTGGATGAAAACAAACATGAAAACAAAGAAGAACAACGGGTCGGTGACAAAGATTACATGGAAGAATGGGATTGAAAGTAAACATTGTCACCGCAGAGAGAATAGGTGTTCGGAAGGATGAGATGTTCGTAACGAAAAGATGGCGTCTATTGAAAGTAGTGTTGAGGAATGAAGAGGAAAATCAGTTCACAAGTTAGAGAAATGGGATTTCTGAATAACTGACGATTTCTCAAAAAAGGAACGTGGAATTATCAAAGAATGGCATTTATCAAAGAATGGCATAGTAGGCGAAAGCAAAAACAACGAAAGAGAAAGATGAATCCTGTGTATGGAAGGTTAGAGGTAGCACTCGGACTAAACTCTACCTGAAGAAAACATGTAACAAGACTAAAAACGAGATACTGTAAACACGATTGGTTTAGAGACCCACTGTGCGCCTATAACTTTAAGTGTTTTTTGAGATTTCTGCCAGCAATTTATTGACTGATTAACCTTCAAAGGGTTCAAAGTATTCTTGATTCAAGAAAATGCTCAACAGACACATTTCTAGGGTATTTCTAGCTAACGGTTTAACGTCTACTGCAGTTTATGTACCTGATAACATAGCAATATTATTTAAAACTCGGCTTCAAATTAAGACTTATCAGGTCCAAAATAGAAACATATAATGCATCACTTAGGAATAGCATTTTATTTAATCATGACTTGGGAATCAAAATTTCCATATAAAAAAATAATTACTATGAATATCACCCGAAAGACTTGACTAGATTCACTGCATATTCCCTCTAATTTAGAATACACAAAACATAGCTTTGAAACAGTGACGTCACAATTTCTTAACAACACAGCTAAAAGTAAGGAAGGGAAAAAAGCCAACTTTGAAGACTCATAACAGAGCAAAGAGATCTTTATAGACGTCCGTGTCAAGTTTTTTCTCCATCATTTTCCATATACATACCATAAAAGGTCTCTTAAAAATTTAAAACTTAAAAATTTAAGTTCCCCTTTAAAGTCTCTTGGTTCTGCAAATGTCAAATGAGAAATGTGTTTAAAATATATTTTTAATTTATGATAATGACCCATAATTTGGCTGACGTTATGTTACAAACAGTTCAATTGCAAACAGACTCGTTTTAGGTTATACAATGGAATGCAACGCCATTTAGTATGATAAACCAAGTCTTACATGGCTCTAAAAACATTAAAGCTACAATGACAATGTAATATTATTATAACAAATAAAAAGACAATAAAGCCTATCATAATAATGATAATTTCAGTTGAAAATTTTGAAGATTACAGCTTACTTGGTTGTGATGGTTGTTGAGACGCAGTGGTTTTTAATTGGTCCTTGGCTAAGTTCATGTTAGTTTTATATGATGCATTTTCTGGTTCCAAGGTTAATGCCTAGAAAAGTATTAATAACGTATCATTGAGCATTCTATCAGTGTGTATACTTTACATGACGGGAAAAACTGGTCCGAAAAGAGGGATGAAAATCGACTATTTGCAAACCCTGAAAAAGTGCAATATTCAAACACAGGATCCATAATAAGACCTATGTACCTTCTCTGAAATGTAGAAGAGGTCAATATAACAGTATCAAGTACCCAAAACTTTATAAAAAGGTAAGATACTCACTTGTTCATAACTTTCTATAGACTTTTGATATTCTTTATTTGCAAGATGTGCTAATCTAGACAAAATAAAATGAAAAGTAGAGAGGTTTACGAAGTTTATAGATTTATCAAAACATAATATGGAAGTTCAAGTCTTTATTGGATACAGAAAGTAAATAACAATACATTCAAAGAAACCCAGACTTTGTGTTGAGTTTATTATCTGAAAGTGAAAGTGAAATCGATTTACATACCCCATTCTACCATAGGCTTTTCCATACAAAGGGTCGATTTGTAATGCCTCTTTACAATCTTCTACTGCCTGTGTATGGTTTTCTAATTTTGTATATGCTGCAGCTCTAGAAGGTTGAGATAGATGATTTCAATGAAGACAAGTTTGAAATATTTAACTTTTAAAAGGTATTGCGCTATATAAATGCGATGCATGACATGCATGTTAAAAACCATAAATATAAACAACTATCTTCAACAGTAATTAAAAGATCGAAAGTTGATTTGGGATGTGAATTCATTATTCGAAAGTAAGCTGGGCGAACAGTAATATAATATTGTAATATGGCTGTGTACTGTTCTTATGCACCAATTTGTGCATTTGATTCTAAAATACAATAAAAATGATGATTTGCTTTGTTTTGATTATTGCTATTTGGCTGGTGAAAGATGGGTGAAACTTTGATCGGATTGTGATGCTTCAAGATCTTTCAAGAAATTGTATCAGGTATGTTTGTTAGTGTTTTCTAAAGCTTTTATGAAAGCACAGTAACACCTCAAAAAACTAGACTCAATCGTGTTAGTTGGTGGTCTTCTTAAAAAATCGAACAGTTCGATTATCGAGCTAATCGAGCTTAATCAAACGACAAAAAAGTTTGATTAATTTGGTTAATCAAACTTATGAAAAATCTAAAAAAATGCGAGAATTCGATTAACTTTGATTTATGGTTAGATTAGTTTCGATTAAGTTCGATTAATTAATCGAACTGCAAAAAATTGTGAGAATTCGATTAAAGTTCGATTACCGAACTTGATAATCGAACTTTAATCGGCCGACAAATTTCGATTAAGTTCAACAAAGTCAGTGAAAGTTCGACTAAAAAACCCGTTCGAATAGTTCTATTAAGACAAGCTGGTTCAGAGTAGATTCAAACATTGTTTTGGAGTTTTTGTGCTATCAACCTGTTGAACTTAAACTCAGGCAAGTCAGATATTGTGGACAAGGCAAATCAAAAATTGTTTACGTTCTTCAAACACGTTGAACTCAGGTAGGTCAGACATTATTTATGGTTACGGAGGTGAATTTAGTTACAGGCAAATCAAAAAATTTGTTTACTTGCTTCAAACACGTTGAACTCCGGCAAGTCAGACATTATTTTTGGTTACGTGAATTTAGTTAGAGGTAAATAAAGAATTGATTACGTGCTGCTAAACACATTGAACTCAGGCAAGTCAGATTTTGCTTTTGTATCACGAACAAGGTTTAACAATTTAAAGAGGAAATCCAGTCATTTTGTGAGCCAGTCAATCCATGAATCTTTTTGTTGCTTATTCTTGTGTTGTGAACTAGTTGGGGATTCTTCAAGCAAATTTTCTTATTTTTGTTAGAATGTAAAAAATGGAAAATGGAAAATTTAGTCCACAGCTGTGGACCAAATTAATGATTGAATACGTTGCTGTATCTGCCGGAATTTGCAGCCGTCCTCACGGCTGGATTTTTTAAAAATGTTTTAGACGATGTCACATTTGTTTTTTGTTATGATCCAGTACTCCTCCGTACGGATGTTTATGCCATTGTGTTAATAAGGTTGAATTTAATGCTGATATAAGCGCGCGACTAAAAATGAATTGGTTATAATAAGCTCTAATGCCTTTAAGGCAATTCTTTTTTCCAGAATCATCTCAGGATTATCATTCAACGTCATTCAGCTGTGTATTATTGGCTTGAGCTTGAAAAGAATTTCATGAGAAGAGATTCAGTTGACAAATATTTTCAAAGTGTTAACACAAAAAAACGAGTTATAGTCTTCCATTCTTACCTTCAAAAGACTGTTTGACTCGAGCCACCAATTCTTCTGGCGGATATGAACCCAATTCTCCTCGAGCATGTTTAGTCTTGCAATATGTGCATTGATTGAGACACCTACAGTAGGTAAAAGAAAAACACATCATAAGTTTCAATAGTCTGCTGTAATTGAATCAAAAATTATATATACACAAAAAAATGCTTAGAAAATTGAAAATAACGAGTAAAATGTCTCTCTGTCTTTGGAAATGTTTGAATCTTAAAAACTATTTCAAAGGCTTTATAAATTTTATTATTTAGACATATTCACCCAGGGTAGCCTCTTTAGTTCTAGTGAACTGTTATCAATGAGGATCCTACCTTCCTTGCGAAACACCTACAAAGGAGCCTATGGAATTAGAAGTGATTAGCAATTTTCACAACCGAAGGCCTCATGGAGGATCAAACTCGGGACCCTTCAATCCTAAGCTCAATACCTTAACCACTCGGTCACAGATCCATAAAACAAACTGACTACAATATTTGTTCGACCTTTCTTTATCAATAAGGTCCTGAAATTTTTTCTCGAATCGTAGTAGAGCATAGTGTGCATCCCCACCCGAGGGTATGGAGCTGCCAAATTGAGCCCATTGAAGTTTTCCGTAGTAAAGTCTCTTAAACGAGTTGGAGAACGAAGCATCGAGACAAAAATTAGTCTCTTTTATTCAAGCAATTTTTAGAGACCTTTTTACTAAAGAACGACATGGTCTCAATTTGGCAGATAAATTATATGATAAGCATCGTGCCATTATTGGTTTGGAAAAGAGGCTAGTAATATCATTCTATGTATCTCGAAAATAATTATTTCCCTAAACAAGGCAAACCCAAAACATTATGACATCACAGATAACAGGTCTATACCACAATTTCCCTTTTCTAGGTATTGAAGAGCACGTTAAAGAACATGAATAAGCACAATAGATACATATTTTGCTTAGGCTAAACAAGGCAAAACAAAACATGTGACGTCACAGATAACAGGTCTATACCACATACTTTCCCATTTCTAGGTGTTGAAGAGCACACGCATTACTTAAAGAACATGAAACAAGCACAAGAGATACGTAAACACGTCATTGATTCTTTTGAAACGGCTGCTATTCCTGGACAACCTGACCACGAAGTGAGAAGATTGTTGAATTTTGTGGTGGTGGGTGGTGGGCCTACTGGTAAGCTTGTTAAATTTGTGAAAACGTTTACTTTTAAAGATACAACGCCGGTCCGTAGGCTTTTTAAAGTAGCAGAAAATCGGCAAAAAGACAGTATGAAAACTACCCTTTTAACTCCACTCAATGCTTTTAAAAGTGGTCTGTTGGCATCTGTTGCAATAGCTGACCTTATTTTACCTCAACTTTGAATGAAGGAGCATATTTCTAAAAGTCTATAGACCTTTTGACCGTGACTATAGAGATATTCTAACATAACATAGACGTCTGGATAACTTTTTTGTTCAAGTTCTATTGAAATTGAGCGAAAATTCAAGATTTCAAAGTGGAATATCTAGACTTGATCTGTTTGCTGGGAAATTTAACTTTGGATTACTTTTAAAAGATTCTGATTTAATGAATTCAATCGAACATAAATCGATTCAATCGAAATTAGATTGAATCAATCGAACTCAATCAACTTTTACTCAAAATTTTAAATTCGATTGACATTCAATTGCGTTCGATTACACTCGATTGAATTTTTTGTTCGTTTTCGCTCGATTGACATTTTCTGGGCTAAATTTCACCGCTTTTTTTCTTTAACGATATTTCTTTGGTACTGAAATCTATAGTTTAAAATTTTACCCTTCCTGTTTCATTTGTTTTGCTTTGCTCTACAGGTGTTGAGTTTGCTGCTGAGTTAAGAGATTTTGTGAAAGAAGATTTGCGAAAGATATTTCCTGATGAAATGATCGACAAATCCACAATTACGCTGATCGATGGGTTAAATAAAATCTTGAACAGTTACTCTGATGAGGTAAACTTTCTTTAAAATTACGATTTCGATTTGCATTTGTGTTTTAACGCCGGGAATATGTCAACTTACTGAATTAGACAGTTATTGATATATCAACTTTCCAGGAAAATTTTGATTGAACCCACTAGCAACTTTTTAGTTAATCTGGAGGGCCACAAGAGACAAAGAAAAGCGACACACCTTATCACACTACACGTTTTTCTAATCAGAACACTGACCAAGCCCTGGAATCAAGTCTTTACATGTTCTTAATAATGTTCTTTAAAGTCTTCAGAAATCTTCATCAGGAGGCTAAAAGACGAGACATATTGTGAGTGTGATTATTTGCGTGGGTACGCCCCCTCGTGGGTTCGATTTAAAAATCTATCTGGGGGTCATCTCTGTAAAAGAAATATTTTTGTTGTTTTCTTATTACAGATCAGTCGGTACACGGAGAACAAGTTCAAGCGTGAAGGAATAAATGTCGTCACTAATACGTTCGTAGCCGGTGTGGAAGACAAAATCATCCATTTGAAAGACGCGAAGACGCGCGACGTTCGTAGCATGGATTATGGGATGTGTGTGTGGGCTGCTGGGGTCGCTCCACGTGATCTGACCAAACAATTAATGAAACAAATTCCTGGCCAAACTAATAGGTGAATGCACAAGCGATTTTTTTGTGTAGTTACTTTTCATCGAAAAATGTTTTTAAAATTTGATGTTACGGAATGGGTTAACTAACAGCTGTTGCAAAAGATTTTCACTAAAGACGGTTAGGTGTATTTGTAGAAACCAGGCCGACACGAAAGAAAAAAAAAAAAAAAAGTAATACTGTCCTGGTCTTTACTGCATGGGAACAATTTTTACTATCAATCTTTTTGCCACAAGGATACAAAAAAAAAAAAAATTTAGGCAATATATACTGTCCTGGTTTCTACTATATAGGGAACACATTTTTACTGACAATCTTTTTGCAGCAGTCATTGAATAGGCTTTTCCAGAAAAAACTCTGTGCCCGGAGGGGGCCTGTTAAGGATGTCGATTTTTCTTAACACCAGCCCCCCCCCTGGACACCCGTGGTGAAAATTTCAAATCCCCCCGGATATCATAGTGTCCTTGAAGGTCTACCCCCCATTTTTCCCCACCCTGGCTCCAAAAATGAAAAAGGGTGCTTTGGATTCGAGTTTTAACTCTTCTTGACCTCTCGTGTGTTTTAACTCTTCTTGACCTCTCGTGTGTTTTCATGAAATCATCTTTTTTTGAATTTTGAATTGACATTTGACAGGTCCTAGAATCAAAATTTTCTATCCCCCTCGTTTTTCCCCACCCCACTCTGGCTTCAAAATAATTTCTCCCCATACGTCCCTTTGGCTTCAAAACCTATCCCCCCTGAATCCAGTTAGGATATCCTTGGTCTTCAAATTCTTACCCCTGGATATCCTATATCCTCAACAGCGATGGGGGTACGGATTTTTTCTGGAAAAGCCCAATTGAAGGATCTGGTTTTTTTTACACAGGATGGCATTGACCACCGATCCTTTTATGAAAGTGAAGAACACGAAGAACATTTTCGCCGTTGGTGACTGTTGTACCGTACAAAATGAGAAATTGATGGACTTCTTGAATGGCCTTCTGGCTGAAAATGGGAATGAAAATGGAAATCTCAGCGGGCAACAATTCAATGGTAATTATGTTCGTAGTTATTCTATTGTTCGTCTTTTTGTATCCCTTTTATTGGCCAATTCGGGGATTTTCTCTAGATTGGTTGATTAGTTTTTTTCTGATTTTTTTACTCAAAATTGGGTATTTGGATACTCTCGAATTTTCGCGGTCGATTTTGGCCAAAACTGCCTTCAGAAGTTTTTGAGTATTCACGAAACTATCATTTTTTGACGCATATTTTGACCTTTGATCTAAACGTGACACTTTTCGACATTATGATAATTTTTCTGGTTTTGCCCATCTAGCTACTCACAAGATTCTCTGATACACGATACACACAATACATTTCTAAACACAAATTGCTAAGAGGCTCGGAACTCCCGAGTTAGAAAAACCGAGTTAGAAAACCGAGTTAGCAAAAAGCCGAGTTGTGACGTCACATCCAAAATATCTAACACGATTTTAGATTTCCCTAACTCGATTTTTTTTCTGAAATAAAAATTTTCGAGTTAAAAATAAAAATTTCGAGTTAGCTAACATACAAAAAGTGTTGTGTATCTACGAAAACTAAACAAAAGCACACTGTTTTTACGTAACACGTTTTGGTTTATTTTGCATAGTTGTAGTTTCATTTACGTAAAGCCGTACCTTCTGAATGGTGAATGTGTTCCAATAAACGAAGGTCGGAAAAAATGTTTCCAACAGGGGAAGGGGGATTGGAAAATTTATCAAATAAGCAGGGGAAAGTTTATTTGGAACTCAAGAGTACATTTAGGGAAAATTAGTTTCGTTTTGTATATACTTGAAAATGGACTTGCCCGAAACTTGTCGGGAAAAGGGTTAATCTAGGCTTATTTCTCCTCCTTTGACGTAAAACAACGTACAACAACACAGAGGAAAGGTCGGTGAATCAGATAAACGTAAATCTGAAGGTCTCGAGTTTGTAACAACTTAATACAGGCGTAGTTATTGATCCCAAGACTATGCGTTCGAAAACATCTAAATACTAAGATAGCTAACTCGAAAATTTTAATTTGATAAAAAAAATCGAGTTAGCTAACTCGAAAATTTTTATTTCAGAAAAGAAATCGAGTTAGGGAAATCAAAAATCGAGTTAGATATTTTGAATGTGACGTCACAATTTCCGTTTGATGACATCACAACTCGGCTTTTTGCTAACTCGGTTTTCTAACTCGGGAATTCCGAGCCTCGTAAACTTTGAACGGTCATAACTTTTCTTTGGGTGAACCAAATTACATGAAACTTTCAGAAAAGCTATATCACTATAAAACATACCAGTTCTATCTATTAATTTATTAGGTATTATTATAATTTTCCACTGACTTAAAATATTGTACAATTTCGGTCAAAAGGTTCGAAGGGTGATGTAATCAAGGTCACCTATTGCTACCATATGGAAACAGACCACTTTCAAAAGCATTGAGTGGGGATCGAGGTTGTGATTCGTCCATCAGATTTGTGATTTTTTTATGTTCACGTTTAAAGTGTTGTAATTGCTCAAAAGATGTAATCAATGCTCGTTTATCACCCTCTGTTCATCAATAATTTAACAATCTACTTTTCTCAGCTTTCTAAGCTTCCAGCCTCGGCTGGTTTATTTTCACTTTTTGAATTTGGGTGTAAAACTTTAAATTCCGCGAAACACAGAAAAGTAAAAAAAAGGCAAAATTAGCCCATAAATTACTGCAAAATCAAATAACTGGCAAAATTTAATTCCACAAAATTTTCTATTTTGAAACACTGAATCGTCAAATTAAATTCCACAAAAGTTTCTTCCCAGTTATGCTT
>JAUJPO010085004.1:0-24411 GCA_032270745.1 Tiaropsis multicirrata | reverse complement strand
GTTTAGAAACTTTTTATTTGTAATTTATTCTCTTGAGAGTATAGAAACAGTTTAATTTTATTTTCATTTTTTGTATATAAACTGTAGCAATATTTAGATTTACTCATGCTGAAGAAGACACGCAAGTGTCGAAATATTCATAAATGCAGTCGTCGTTATTTTAGTTTTCTGCTAAGAAAAACTTAAGTAGCTTAAACAGTGAGGTTACGTTAAGCGAGATACATCAGAGGACGACGGTGAAATGTGAACGAGAACGCGTTCAAACAGCCAATCGAGCCTAGATTTTGCGGGGCAACAGTCGAGAGTCGCTATCCGCCGTCCTCCTTCGGTTTGTCTCGCTTAACAAACGTAACCTCGCTAATATCCCAACTTACACGGAACGTTATTTTGACGTCAAAACGTTATTAAGACTTGAGAAACAATGTTGAAATAACGTTTTTTTCCACACTTAGGTAGCCTAAGTAACTTTTAAAAGCTTTTAACCAACCTTTGCAGCTTTAGATTCGAGTTTGGCTTTGTCACTTTCTTCTTTACTACTGGTGCGTTTGTCAGCAGCTTTCGATGAATTGTCTTTGATTGATTTTTGAACGAGATCTTTTTTGGAGGATGTGGATGTTGATGATGCAGAGTCGTGGTGAATTCTCATGACGTCAGTGTCATCTTCTGATTGGCCAGATCCGGATGAAGAATCACCTATGAAAAAAAAGAATAGATACAGTTGCAGTTAATAACTGAGTTAATTACACGGTTTCACTCATTGAGTAGATTATTGGTCAGCCAAGCAACCTCCAAATTTTTGAATGTTAAAAACGGCTTTAAACCAAGTTTTTAGTCGGACAAAAGGTTTCGGTCACTTTTAAAAACAGTAGCCAGTTTTGTTTAAAAAAGTTGAACATGGTTGGACTTACCTGAAAATTTCTGAAAAGCTTGCTTAGGGAACCATGATAAGATAAAAGTGTCATATTAATTAATAGTGGTGACCGTTTTGTTTGACGTTGTCAAAAAGAGATTTTTGGCCCATTTTGAAAGGGAGATAGAACAGTGTTTTCATGCTGAATAAAAAATTGTAAAAAAATATGTTATTTTCACGAGATCATGAATTGTTTGCTTAAGAGATTTATGCTTGTAAAAAAGTTGTTGTAACGTAAAATTGTCAATTTAGATAAAAACAAGACTTTTCCGGGAAAATCCATTCCAGCCTTTTTTAATCTACTATGACACTCTAGTTTCATGCAGAAAATTCCTATGACTGACTGGATTTTGAGCAAAGTCTAAAAGACCCAATTTTTGGGCCAAAATATGCCAAATAAGATTTTTTTTCAAAAATCCGGCTCAATCACTGTCTGTCAGCTAACACTATGCAAAGAATCAGGACGATCCAATGACTAGATTTATCGAGAAAAACGCTTAACAGACGGACGGACAAACAGACGCAGGTCAATTTTTAGAACCTCCAGGTAGGTCCAAAAAGTAATAAAAATATTCTTATAATTTCAAAAATATTATGAAACTAAAAGTTCGAAAGGAAAGGTTGTTTTTCATTTGGAAGAGTTTATTACAAAAAATGTTAAAAACTGACAGGTGTACGGAACGTTGTTTTGACGTCCAAAAAACATGGTTTTAACGTCAAAACGTTATTTGGACCATGAAAAACAACAATTTATCTGCTGGGAATGAATGAAGAAATAAATTACCAGATCCAGCATCGCCACTAGATTGATCATCATTCCGTTTTGAGGAGATGGATGAAGCCTCATTATTCGATTTCTTTTGTTGTGCCTTGATAAATGCTGTTGTAACTTGTGCAATGGCATCTTTCTTGATTTTCTCCAGAGCTGCGAGTACTGCTGGCTGTTTCATAACATCGTCACTTGCTGCAAGAGAAAAAAAATTGAAAGTCGATATTATAATGCCTTATATTGGTCAGAATAAGGTTTTATTTTGACAGTGATTGAATTATTTTTGAAAAGGACTAAAATTTTGTCCGAATAATATTTTTGTCCGACTAAAATTTTAGTTTAAAGCTGTTTTTAACTGTTGGACAAAAGTGCGCTCATTTTTTTTGAAAAGGACTAAAATTTCCTCCTAGCAGACACAGAACGTTGTTTCAACGCCAGAACGTTATTTGGGCATGTTGAAAGAACGTTGAAAGAGGAACGTTCCATGCCTGCTGAGCTATGTACCTTTATTCTTAGGCTTGCTTTCATTGACAACAACACACAAACATAACAACGTTCCAATTAGCCACCATCGTGCCATGATCATGACAAGTAGTAGTATTTCCTTTCCCTAAACAGACTCTATAAATCGCAAAAAGAAAATTTAATCATTATTGCTATTTATAAGAATTTTGAAATCATTTAACCATTATATTCCAGTGTTAATTTAGAAATAAATCTTCTTTAAGGGAAGAAATTTTCACGGAAAAATCTATTTGCGAAATATTTACCCTCTAAAATTGACCTTTTTTATGCAAAATCGCGAAATTAAATTCCGCGAAAATTTCTTCTCTTTCTCGTGGCAGAGTAGGACAAAATAATTCATTCCAATATAGATTTTGCAGACAAAAGTTTGCATTAAGCTCATCCAGGTCTATTATTACCAGACAGACATAAAAATGTAAAAAAAAGAAATCCGTTAACCAAACGAACCACATCGAAACAAATGTTTAACAAAATCCGTTCGAATTCAAATATAATACTCAAAAATAGAACACATTTTGGTGACAAAACCACAACAAACAAAAGAAAAGAAAAGAAAAGAAAATTTTGAAGAAAAGCAATTCTTTTGTTTAGTTTTTTGAAATTGACCTATTATACATAAAAAAGGAAATAAAGCAAAAACAAAAAGCAAAATACCTTTTCTAGGGTATTGAGAATAGGTGCAAAATCCAACAGCCAGTTTTTGATTTCTCCTCTCTACTGTTCTTATTCTTTAATTTTGCATTCTTCATTTTGAATTATACTCAAGATGTGTCTTTCCTTTTTTGTGTTGAGCAGCCAACAGTGTTTGATTTGCTTTTGTTGTTCTGATCCATTCAGAAAGTGTGTACCGCTTCGTTTCTTTTGTTTGGACAATTAATTGATTCGAAACAGCCGTTCGATTAAAAACAATAAACATTCGAAGGATCCACACGGTCCAATAATTCGATTTTTTATACGATTTTAATCAAGTTTTAATCAAAGTATAATTTGATTATTTCGGTATAATTTGCCTTTGTAACTAGGAGGGTGAGGTACTCAAGTTAAGTGCCCTACCAGACGTGCGGCCCTTAGTTGTAGGCTTTCCAAGGTTCTAACAAAAGCCAAAAGCCACTGTCGGGTAGAAAATCTGGGAAAATTAAGAAATTCTTTGCTAAAAATTTTGCACTGCACTGTAAGGATCATATTTTGGAACCCAAGTTATTGTCCCGGGTTTTGCAACTCAAAATTGAATTATTACTGAGTAAGCTGTTCTGACTCATGAAAAAACTATGTGTCGAATCTCTCCTCTCGGCATAAATGTAAAAGAAGAGATATAAGTAGCGTAAAACCGATATTCAATATTGAATAAAAATAAAGAGACTTTGTATGATCTTCAAATAAAAAAAAGGCAAAAAAATGGCAAAAATTCCCTTCCTAATACTTTAAGATTTTTTTCCTTCTTATTTGGACAACGAGTGAAGGAATGAATATGCAAGAAAACTCGGTTCCGTTACATCAGATTCCATCCTCTGGATTAGAATCGCAGAAAAAAAGTGATTTATTAAAGAAAAGTTTCCCGCCAGAGTGACGTCCACCGCCCACTGCCCAGCAGACATACAATGTTAATCTAACGTTCTTTCGACGCCCAAATAACGTTCTGACGTTGAAATAACGCTTTTTGGGCGTTAAGACAACGTTGGGTGCCCACTGCTAACATCACCTTTCTTGGAACAACCTTGCTTAAAACAACCTTGCTTAAAACAACCTTGCATAAAGCAAGCAGCCCAATAAGGGCCCAATAGAAGAAAACAGAGGTACTTAGCTATACACGAGTGCTATTAATCATACTCGAATTTCTATAAATGGTTTCAAGAGATATGAGTGTTTAAAGTTTGACCTGGTCCAAAAGCCCTAGAAGGATACTCCTGCACTTTAATCCTTTAATTGCTAATGATGACCATTAGGGTTAGGGTCAGGGTTAGGGTTAGGTCATCGCATGAACTATATATATAGGACGAAGCCTTCCTGTCACTCCCATTTTGAATTTGAAATCTAAAATTCTGGCCCATATTTATAAAAATGAGCTGTTTCTTTTAGTTTATCGTATCGAAGTTTTTTGCTAAAAATTACTTTTTTTTGGTCATATTATCTGAATTATGGTGATTGCATGAAAATACAAAAAAGTATTAGCTCTGCTATTACACCTTTGCATTAGATTCTGTCCTTATCATATTTTACGCAACATTTTCAAAGTTGCAAAGTTGTTTACAAGATATCTTGTTATAATGTCCGTCAATAAATGCAAAGCTGCAAAAGCAATGAAAATCAAATATTTTCAGAACAATTTGTCACCTCTCAGCAAGCACACAACGTCGTTTCAACGTCCAAATAACGTTCTGACGTTGAAACAACGTTTCCCACCTATTGTGTTTGGAACTTTAGTATCAAAGCTAGTTAAAACAATATTTTGATGGGTAATTTTAACAGCTGCCTGTATTTTAATAACCTCCTACACTATGTATATATTATTTAAATCTTTATTGAAAATGAACGCCTGCTCCCTTTATCATTAGAAAGTTTACGACGGAGAGTGTTGTCCAGAGGTATATGATCTTTCATAAGAACAAGCTATATAAGAACATAATGTCCAACATGGTCACAAGAAGAGATAGTCTGGAAACACTCGGGCCGTCACTTAAGCTTTTTGCCTATGGGTAAAAACTTTGTTGAAAATGGAACGACGGCCCAATGGACATGTTCTTTATACAATTGACATTGTCAAAACAAAAATGTAAACAAAAGGGAAACGAAGCGAACGCCATCGAATTTACCATATTTGTCTACTTTTGCAGGTCCGATGTCCTGGACACTAGCATTTTTGTAAACAATATATAACATCGGCTAATAGAATTGCTTGCCGTTTCCAGACTCTCTTTTAGTGACCATGGTTCCAAATTCAAAAAGCTACTAACACGAGAAAAACATTTTAAAACATCTTTTCCTGAAGAAAATTGCTTGAAAACAGCTAAAATTACTTTTTTCACTAAAAAATGAAGATCATATTAAGCACATTTATAGGACTTGAATTTTAGAAAATTTCCTCGAACATTGAATAAGGGCTTAAGAAGACTAAAGAACTTGAGGATGACACACACGTTTACTTACAATAGGTAAATTTGAAACACAAGTATATACAACAAGATATGAACCCCTTCAAAACTTCCAAATAAGGACATCGAAAAATCTCCTTCACATGGCCTTTTGAAAAAAGAAAGGGTGGTGGGTCCGAAGTTCAAAAATCAAATGTATATAATACTTTGTTTGGAGGGTAGCAGCAGTCATCATCAATTTGATTTGAAGAACTGAAGAAGAAAAACTGTAAAAGGTGAGTTTATATGAATGTTGCACAACTCGATACAATTGATTCCAATCGATGGGTAATCGACGAAGTGTATCTTATCGATCGATGATTAGTCGATACTTAGGAGTTTAATAATCGAATTCATATATTAAGAGAAGATTTTCTTTTTACGAGAAAATGTTTTCAGAAAATATTATCGCGATATATCTTCCGCGAAAATTTCTTCCCTTAAGGAACGCATCTTTTATTGGAATTAATCAATTCAATTGAACCGGGCGCGGGAAGCACTCGGATGCACTCAATTGCAATTGATGTGTAATCGATGGATAAGTGTGTAACTGATCGATGACTAATCTATATTAACGCATTTTTTATTGGAAATCAATCAATATTCAACCCCTTAATTATCAATTGTAACCAATTGAGACCACCTGCTTCATGAGTGGAGACCGGCTACTGCTACTTTATTGCATAAAAATTTCGTGAATCTTTTTAGCCAAAAATTGCATTTTGCGGTATAATAATTTTCCGGTTTTCCGAACTCGTCTACGAACTAACGCTTCTTCTCATCCTCTAATCGAAATAAATTTTCTTATAGACGGAGGAAAAAGGTCTGTCAAATCAGACTATCTACGAACCCGCGAAATTTTCATGCAATTAAGTATTTGAGTCACTCTCCCTGACCTGAGCGGTCTTTGAGTTTTAAAATTTAAAATGGTGAAATTATTTTAGCGAGGTTCCTATCCGATCCGCGGTCACACACACACACTCCTTAATATGTTTCAGTAGTGGATCTGCGTCAAGGATTAAAGTTTTTAGTAAATCTAATTTCTTTAGGGCAGGAAAATAAGATCCCGCAAAACACGATAAAAACAGGATATCATTTTATAGTGTTAAAAAGCGTTCTTGATATTAACTCTTTAATTAAAACGGATTCAACTAAGTTCTAATAGGATTCAAGGTTTTGAATTCTGAAGATTCTGGAAGGTTTTGCTTTAAAGGACTTTAGTTCAAACCTTCTATTCTAAACAATTCAATTTCTTCTTCTTTTTTTTATTTTCAGATGAATAAAATTGCTTGTTTAGCCGTTGTGCTATGTATCCTCCAATTGACGTACGCTCAAGTTTCGAGCACTGTTAGTCCACAGAAGAAAACATGTACTGACCTTTTGGATGAGGCAGTGAGTACTTCTCCCTAAATATCGCTGCCTGTTGCTCACCCTTTCTCGGCTGCCACCCTATAAGTTTGGAAAATCGGACGGGTGACTCAACCATTTAGATTGAAATTTTGTTTCGGAATAATTAGGCTTGTCACCGTATGATATTTCGAACAGCAACTGCGGGCAGCGTAGTAAAAATCCATATGGTACCCAAACTAGCATATGGGGAGCGATTAGTCCAGTGGTTTAAGCGTTACCTTATCGGACAAAACAATGTCGGACTAATTTTTCGCTGGACTAAATTATTCGTCGGACATAATTTTCGTCACCCACAAATATTTTCGTCACTTTTGTCCGACAATTTCTTTGTCCGATAAGGTGGCATCATTACCAGGGGTTTCAGTTCGATTCCCAATCCTTCCATGTTCAACCCCGTTGAAAAACAATAAAAAAAAACGTCCAAGATTAGTAGCCACGTAAAAGATCTATATGTATTTTATTTACTCAAAATCACATTTTTTCCCCCTGCAGTATGTCTTAAAATTTCACGGATTTATAGAAAATGTCAGAAAATCAGATTGGCCCCTATTTCTAACGTGATATCAAAGCCTCTGAAAAGTTTAATTCTAAGAAGTGCACTCTTCAATCTCTACACAGAAGGCACGGAACGTTGTTTTGACGTCGAAACAACGTTGTTTCAACATCAAAATGTTATTTGGAAGTTGAAGCAATGTTGAAATAACGTTATGTGCCAGATGGGTAATGCTTATGTATTCGTCATCACCACTGATAAAATGGCCTAGAAATATATGATATCCATTAGGTAATCTTTTCCACGGAAACATCCGAAAAAAACCGGATGCTTCCTACCAGTTTCGTTGTTAGAAAATTCGACACCCGGAGTTTTTTTTTGTGACAAAAAAATATTACCTTAGTAAACACGAGACGCTTTTTTGAAGTCCATTTGACGTTTTTTTAGGTTAAAAGACGTTGTTTGGACGTCGAAATAACATTCGTAAACACAGAACAGGACGTGGTGGATATAATGAATATAAATTTCTTCTTTCCCGTAGACGTGCGATTCGTTACAAAAACTTGTTGACCGATTAAAAGAAGCCAAGACCACCATTCAAGATGCTATTGACGCCGCAGTCAAAGCTCACATTCAGACCAAAGAAGATATAAAGAATTATATCAAAAATTTCATCGCTCAACGAATTCAATGCGAAAAGATTCTGTCTGGAGATGTAAGTAATAAGGTGGATTACAGTAATTAACAGCGAGAAAACTGAAAAGATAGCCACTAAATTTAATGAATGTTTCGACACATTTACGTGTCTATTCCATTTCTATTTGGTTTGAATTGCAGGAGGCTTTTCCAGCCTATTTTCGCAACTATTGATACTCTTTAGTTAGTATCCCGTCCATCCGGTAACCTTGGACTGACTACCCAATTATTCCCGTCACATGGCATGGGTTGACCCGGGAGAAGGTTCTCTCACTTGCCAAGTGAGTCGCCGCGAGTGGAAATCAAACCTTGATCTCCCGTACAGGAATCAAGGTTGACGACCACTGTACAACGGCGCCTGTGTTTTCTTCAGTAAACGTGCCATATAATTCATCTGCCAAATTGAGACCATGTCGTTCTTTAGTACAAAAGTCTCTAAAAATTGCTGGAATAAAAGAAACTAATTGAGTGCTTCGTTCTCCAAACTCGTTTAAGAGACTTTACTATGGAAAACTTCAATGGGTTCAATTTGGATGATAGATAGCTGAGCCGACTGGCCGTGGAAAAAGATCATTCTTACTTTCAAAAGTGTCTGTTCTACCGAATCAAAACCAACAAAAAATATCCATATTGAGTAGTAGAGGTTATAGCAAAGTTTTTCCACCATCTTATCCATCATTATCTAAAAGTAAAACAATGAAATGGCCGGTCAGCTCAGTCGGTATAGCGCTCACCTCACAGTCGAAAGGTTGTAGGTTCGATCCCAGTCACCGTCCATTCAACGAATGAGTAGCAAAAACAGGTGAACAGAATTGTGCGGTAAGTCACTGGGAGCTGACGGGAGGTATAGCGCACCGCTTCAGTATAAATCTACCAAGTAGTCTAGAGAGACTCCTACGCTACACAATACTTCAGGAAGAAACCTTAACGGTAGGCAATTAGTCGGTTAAAATAACTACCAACAGTGTCAGTCTCATGTAATAGGTTAAAAAAATTGTATGAAAAAGATTTGGAAAATTAAGAAAATCAGTTCATTTGGCCGATAAAGAATACGAATAAGAATGACGAATTGATGCTAGAAAAGTGCTCGATCCTATTAGACACACAGCGTTTTTCCAACATTGTTTCAACGTGCAAACAACGTTCTGACTTTGAAATAACGTTCCGTGCCTGCTGGGATGATAAAGCAAAAAACCAGAGCCATTTTAGATATATAACGAACGGTTTATATCTTTCAATCTATTTTGAAAAAAAACTAAAATTAAAAAAGTATAATTTTAAGAACTTTTGCAAACCTTTTTGTTTCCAGATGTGTGTTGTGTTGGATGCAGTTGCCAAACGGTTGCAATTGACGAAACAACAAGTGCAACAAGCCATTGAAGCAGCAGTTTCTACTGGCAAAGCCACTGTCCAACAGATTTACGAAGAAGTCTTGAAAGTCCTCCAAGGAGATATTGATTGTGATCGAATCCTTGGTGCTAAGGTAAAAATAAATAGTGATTATAATATGGGGTTACTTTGTTTTTAATTGGTCTGAGGGAGTACCGGCCGGGGCTTTATTTAGTAAGGAAAGTTTACGGGAATGGGTTTTTCAAAAAAAAAACAGGGGGACTGGTTGAGGATTTAGATTTTTCTTAACACCAGTCCCCTGGATATCCTTGGTCTTCAAATTCTTACCCCCTGGCTATCTTATATCCTCTATCTACAAAGGAGATACGGATTTATTCTGAAAAAACCCAATACATGAATTGTGTCAAAACGCTTTTTTTAGGGTGCGATTAAGGAACGACGCAAACTTGTTTAGGAAATACAGGCCAAAAAATTAGTTCGTGCATCTCGAGAAAGATGTATCGTAAATATCTTCTTTGTTTCCATAGGCTTGCAAGAATTTGGAATCAGCCCTGGATAAATTCCACGAGCAACGCCAACTCATCAAAGAAGCCATCTTAGATGCTGCATTGAAACATTATAACAACACCAAAGGTTTTTTGGGTCTTGTCCAAGAGGAATTGGTCACAAGAATCACCAACTTCCAATGCAGCTCAGTTATGCCAGCTGATGTAAGTCAAATGACGTCTTTTCAATGTTGTTTTGACGTACATAAAACGTATTGATGTCGAAATGACGTTATTCGAACCTCAAAAATGATGTATTTTTTTTGCTTTTTATTTTGCACGGAGGCAGTCCCGGGCATGCCATATATATATAACATACTAAGCAGATATTCAATAGGCTAGCATTGGTAATTTTGAATATATGATTTATTATATACCTTAATTTAAATTGAGGTTTTACCTATAGGGGGGGTCTCAAAATAGTGTAAAACCATTAAGAAATTGAATTGAAAACACAACTTCAACATTATTTTCAAAAACAAAACCCTAAAGACAATAGGTAAAAATAACGCCTAATCAAAACAATCCGTCAAACAATCAACAATGACCCAAAATCTAAAAAAGGTTTTAGCGTTGAATAATAGGGGTGGGATATCTATAATTATTCAATGGCTGTTTTTACCTACAGGTATACAATAATATAAGTTAATTGAAAAAAATATACAAATATAATTTATGTAAATTTTTGATGAGAAAAGCGAAACGAGAACAATGACACACCTGAAAAGACCAAAATGGTGAGAAACTAAAAAAACCCCGAAAAACTAGCCTATCTGTAATCGTCTAACACACAACACTCCAAACGACACGCAGGTGTGGCGCTCCGCTTCAGTCTAAATATACCCAGTAGTCTAGCGCTATCGAAAGAGGGATATACTCCACCGTTGTACGACCGCTACCGACACTAGGCCTCCACGATTAATTAACTTACTTACTAAAGATTTATTCATTTTCCTTATAGTTGTGTACAAAGATCACAGAAATTGCAAAACACTTGAAAATCAGTTCAGATAAAGTACGAGAAGCTATCGAATTAGCTGTTATGAATGGATTGAGTACAGCCAGTGCTATTTATCAATTCACTATCGACTTTTTGACCGACCTTATCTCCTGTGATAAAATCTTATCTCCGACTGTAAGTATTTCTTTTTAAGCAATTTTATGTTTAGGGTCTGCATTCAATTCTAAAGGGTTGGTTATTATGGGTCAGGACTGTCGATTTGAGTGGGGCTCAAAGCCACAATCTTTCGATTTGGAAGCAAGCGTCCTACCCATTCGGCCACCACTCCCGTATTGGAAAGATAGTTGTACCTTCCCAAACAGAATGAAAAGATAATCAAAACAAATATTTTGATGTCCTTTTGTCGGCTCGTAGAGTCTTATCATTTGCTCCTCTTTCTTCCCTTACGGCAATTGATTCTCCGAGTTATCAAATCCACTTTCAATTCAATTCAGTATATGGAAACCAATGGCTTTCCCGATGTGTTACAACGTTAGAACCTTAATTGGACGTTGAAAGAACTTGAAAAAATTTTATTTGTGTGGTGGGTTCATTATTTCTTTTACCATTTACTTTTTAGGCATGTGCCAACTTTGTGGAAGCAACCAAAAAATTCAAAGAACAAACCAAACTGATCAAGCAAGCTATCATGGATGCTGTCCAGCAGAAAATCACAGATGGTAAAGCAATAGCTAAATACGTAGCCAATAAAATTGTAGAGATGGCTATTAACTTTGAATGTACCGATGTTCTGTCACAGAAGGTAAAATACATAGTTCTAGGCGTACCAGGTGTCTTTCTCAGTCGGTATCGGAAGCTTAATGGGGGAGGGGAGAAGTCAAAACGTATAAACCCACTGGATGGGGTCAAATGGTAATACATTTTCCAATGCGCGTGATCAGAAAAATTGTTTGTTCTTTAATCGTATTTTGGTAGGGTTGCTCTTTTGTTACTTCTTTGTTCTACCACTGGCATAAAAGAGAACATCCGATTCCCCAAGTAGTTCACAGAGAACAATTCTACTTTGTGTTATTTACAAGTAATTTTTGGCAATTGGTTTTGTTTTCAGCAATATGAACTTTTTAATTTCTTTGATCTACAAAGTGTGGAGTGGCCTTTTTTAAGCGATTCTTTCCACAGGGGTGACCAGACGGGTGGATACCAGTGGCGGACCATTATGACACGGAGGGCTGTTATAAAATTCTAGGTATTCAATGAAAAATTGGCTTGTTTTTTTCAGCAATGTGACCTTTTAACCAAAATTGCCGGACGTTTCCATATTCGAGCATCGGAATTGTTGAGAGTTATCAAGGTAGCTGTAGTCAATAACATCAATTCTGTAAAAGCCATTTATGATGCCACCATCAGAGCTCTGGTTGAAGAAGCAAAGAATTTGAAATGCGAAGAAATGATCGACCCAACGGTCAGTAAACTGTAAAATATTGGTAGGACAAAATTTAAGTCAAAACTAAAATTTTAGTCACCTCCAAAATATTTAGTCACTTTTATCCGACAGTTAAACCCAGCTTGAGTTTCAAAGTTTTAATCGGACGAAAATATTAATCGGACAACTCACTTTTGTTCGACTAAGTTTTGTCCGAGGTAGAGAAATTTGAACATGTTCCAGACCAAAATATAGCACGTTATTCGCGGATTCCTTACTATGGGTTTCTTTACCACACACAAAAATAGGAAGAAGCTGTGAACAGCCAAAATATTTTTAAGTAATGCCCAACTTTCTGACAATATTTATTTCTTAAAAAATATTCCAGATATGTGCTGTGTTAGACAACTTTGCTACTAAATTGAAAGAAACTAAAGATGACGTATCAAGTGCCGTACGAAATGCCATTGCTCAGGGCCTCACTACCCTTCAAGATATCAGAGCTTACGTCAGGAACCTCTTAGTTGATGAGAAATCCTGCTATGACTTCTTTAGAAGCAGGGTAAGCAGAGACGGACACAGTAGGTGCTCAAAATATTTGCCGCAGATTGTTGATTTCCATATAGACGGCATATGGGAAAAAGCAACACTCTCTGTCAAAATTTATGAGTACTTTCTGTGCCTGGCATCGGAGTAAGTATTACATGTACCTAGCCTGTACCAAACTATTTCAGGTAATAAATATGATCCAATTAATACTAATACCCTAAGGAAGGAAACTTTCTTCCCTAAGTGAAACACGCAATTTTAGAGAGCTCAAAATAATAGTGTAAAATTATTATGTGAAAATAACAAGCAAGGTAGCAAGTATTATGTAGTACATAATGTACCTAGCCTGTACAAAACTATTTCTATTTCATTTAATGAGTATAATCCAAGATACTGATACTTTTAAGGGAAGAATTTTTTTCCACAACACATCAGGCAGTTTTTTGAAAGCTCAGTTCATGAAAATTTCTCCCTGAAAATTTATTGTCGCAAAAATTTCGTCAAACCCGGCCGGATCTTAAATTTTCATATATTCTTAATAAAAACATGTAGCCATCAAGGAAATGTCTCATCCATTTTTTGATGCTAGCTTGTGGTAAAAAGATCACATCTAATTTTTTTTCTCTCGTTAAGGTCATTTGCAAATCTCTCGAACTCGGAGCCTGGGTCAAGGGAGTGACATTCGACAGAGTTATCAACAAAATCAGAGAGCTTTACGCCAATGGAGTAACTACAATCGGAGCAATCCGACAAAAGATCAGGGAAATTTTCGGAATCAGTACCAGTACCAAGAGACGCAGAAGCATTGGTGAGTACGAGGTTGTGGACCTGCCAATTTGAGACCACTCAAGTTTTCTGTAGTGAAGTCTCTTAAACGAGTTTGGAGAACGAAGCATCGAGACAAAAATTTGTCTCTTTTATTCAAGCGATTTTTAGAGACTTTCATACTAAAGAACAACGTGGTCTCAAATTGGAAGATGGTTTGATTCCCGGTCACCGCCACTAACTCAATGAATGAGTTGTTTAGAATGGTTAGTGAGGCGGTAAGTAATTGGGAGCTGTTGTATCTCATCAATCGAACTCCCTATGGTATAAAATCCCAGTCGGCACGGAACGTTGTTTTAACGTCGAACAACGTTGTTCTGAAGAAAACAAGTCTACAGATGACTGTACTGTACTTCCACCTTAATCTTTCTTCTTTCCTTCTTAACCCCAACAGGCACGAAACGGTTATTTGATGTCCATGTTTTTAACATCAGAACGTTATTTTTACGTTGAAACAATGTTAAAATAACGTTGTGTGCCTGTTGAGAAACTTTAAATTATTTAATCATTTTTTGACTATCCCGCAGGCATCTTAACAACCAAAGATGAGCTTGTCGACCTCGCAATGCAAGTCATTGGCGGCATAATGAAATTCAGTCAAAAAGCCACCGAGAATATTCGAGCTGACATCAGGAAATTGGTTGACTCAGGCAAAATGCGCATCACCAATATGTATTCAAGGATTAAAGAATTGATCCAGAAATATAATCCACTCAGTGATGGTAATAAGGATAGGATTCGACAATATTGAGCTTTTCCAAAAGAAATTCGTACCCCCATCCCCTGTTAAAGATAGAGGATATCCAGGGAGTACGAATTTAAAGACCAAGGATATCCAGGGGGTCCGATATTTTCAATAATCTAGCATATCCATGGGGTAGGAATTTGAAGACCAAAGATGTCCAGGGGGGTTCGAAATATTCAATATCCTAGAATATCCAGGTTGGGGGGGGGGACGAATTTGAGAACCAAGGATATCCAGAGGTGAGTTCGAAATTTTCAATAGCCTAGGATATCAAGGGCATAAGAATTTTAAAGACCAAGGAATTCTAGGGGGTCTGAAATCTTTCCTCGGCTGGTGTTAAGGAAAATCAGGATAGGACAGGGGGTAAGTTTTAAAGAACTCCCCAAGCCTCCTTCTCGGGGTATCTTATAAGTTATTTGATTTTTTTTCGTATGGCGCGTCAAAGAATACGCTGTCCCACATGGCTATTTATTAAGCCATATAATATTACTCTCTTGTTAGGCTAGTCTCCAAGCGGTGGTGAATTTTGACGTTTCATGGGCAACCCTTATAGAATTCGATTTACAAGTAATTTACTACTTTTCTAATGACCCAAACTGATTTTTTTTTTCTTGTATAGAATTCGATGATGAAGTACCATCCGACATGAAAAATCTTTCCCAAACTTACAAAGCAGCACGAAAAGCATTAGCATTGGCTGTCCAACGTATTGTGATAGTTGCTAAACGTTTTGGTATGAAATCAGGTACGTTTAATTTGCGTTTTCTTCTACGTCATGAAGGACCAGTAAAATTTACCAACAAAATAAAATTTTCAAATATTTTCTGTTTTCATTTCAAAAAGGCATTAATAAATGTAATTCTACCAAAGACACCTTATAGATCCAGTTTTTTAATTCAATATGCCCTGATACAAATGGTCGCGCACAAACCTTGTAAAATCTTTGTTGCAAACCTTGACTTGTAACTGTCTTTGTAATGACGAGTTATCTCAGTCAATAGAGCGCTCGTCTCACAATCGAAAGGTTAAAAGTTCGATTCCAGCTATCGTCAAGCCAACGAACGAGTACTGATGGCGCTTTGCGTCAGTCTAAGTCCATCCAATAGCCAAACGCTAGCGAAAGAGAGGGATAGACTCATCTGCTGTACGACTGCTACCGACACTAGGCCTCTCGATTAACTTACATCAACAAAATTATAAACCGTCGTTGAAAAATGAAAAAAATTCAAATTTTTCGCTTATTTTTGTTTTATAGAAGAGTTGATGAAGTTGGTACAAGATATGTACAAAGGCGGTGTCAAAGATCTCAATGATGCTATGCTATCATCTTTTTAAAGTGTGAAAGGCTCAAATTAGATTTTGTTTTTACTTTTTATCGATTTCATAAGATGTAAAGATACATTTTGACCTCAAAGAAAAGAAATCTACAATATATTATAGTCTCGATTTTTAATTTTTTTAATTAACAATCTTAGTTAGTTGCTGCGGGCGGCTCTGCCACATTTTAACACCTCGAAATTTTTAATTATTTTGCTAAATATTTTGTTAAACCTCTGGTTCCTTCTGCTAGAAAATCCTCTTGAAAGAATTTCGATTCTTCGCCACGGCATGACGTCAGAATTGGGGAAAACAGAACACTTACTAAAGATTAATTACACTAGACTCTCCATAACTCGAACACCCAAGGGGAATCGAAAATTGTTCGAGTTATGGAGAGTTCGAGTAGTAGAGGGTTTGAAATTTTTGCAAATTTTTTCTCTAATTCATGAAATGAGTTGATGGAAATGAAATATTTGTTAAAATATCTTTGGGTTGATAAGAAGGTCAAGAACATATATATTTTAACATCGTTTTGCCCCTGGGACAGACGTCATTGTTATGAAGCTTAAAAAGAAGATGTTTACTCTTTTTGTCAACAACGCATTCGAATGAGGCGTTCATAAGATTCGAATGACGCGTTCAAAACGTTCAAATGATACGTCCGAAACACACGTATATACAAACCATTTGAATAGTTTAAGACTCTATTATAAGACAATTTATGTAGAAAGACATTCCAAATTCTAGTCACGATGTCAGAAAATTCGAGTTATAGAGATAAAATACTCCAAGGGACCAAGAAAATCATTCGAGTTAAGGAAATATTCGAGTTATGGAGGTTCGAGTAAGAGAGAGTTTTTTATAAGAGTTTGTTAGGAAATTTTCACCGTGTCAACACATTTGCTCGAGTTAAGGAGAGGTTCGAGTTATAGAGGGTCGAGTTATGGAGAGTCTATAGTATGTGTTTTCAGTAAAAAAAAATATCTTTTAGTGATTTAAACCATAGTGTTTGTTTTCCCCTCGTAATGATTAAATCTTATAGGTTGAAAAGTATCTCACATGACTTTCCGTGGCGAAAGAATACAGATTTCATTCTAAAGTATCAACTTACCTGCAGTAAATACAGTTTCGATAAACAGGGTTCATCCTTTATCCTAGACCCTAACAGTGTAGTGCACATACCGTAGGTAAGACCATATGAGTGGTAAAACAACGGACGTACGATGTACCTCATACGGTGTCTAAAAGGTTGGTCTTTAAACTCTTAGCTTTCTTTTCGCTGCTGAGAGCCTAAGCTAAGAATCACATCTGAAATATATGTGGTGTGACGGCCCTGTTTTTACCGTCCAAACAACGTTGTTTCAACGTCAGAACGTTATTTGGACGTTGAAATAATGTTGTGTAGATAAAGGCCAGTCTCCACCCACTCATCACCGACTAACACTTGACTTTTGAAGCAATACTAGACATTGGCTTTAGAAATAAATGAAGCCATTCGTGATTCGATGATACCTTCAGTTGTCAACTTTTTCCTTGAACACGGCGTAATCTTCAAAGAAATTTTCAACCACAAATTAAGCGAGTGCTTTACACTACTTTAAACCTTAACCTTTGTCAGCTACCAAAAGAGTGTAGACATATAGAATCAGCAGGATGGAAAATACAAATTTAATTTTTAGAGTCCTTGTATAAGAGTGCCTCAAATAATAGATAGTTTGTTTGCATAGTATTAGTTTATATGTAATATTATCGGATAAAAGTAGAATACCTTATCGGACAAAAAAAATGTCGGACTAATTTTTCGTTGGACAAAATTTTCGTCACCCACAAATATTTTCGTCGTTTTGTCCAAAAAAACGCAAATTTTAGCCTAAGAACCTTTTTTTTTTGGACTTTTTTTTCGTCGGACTAAATTATTGGTCGGACAAAATTTTCGTCACTTTTGTCCAATATTTTTTTGTCCGATAAGGTATGCTAAAGCCGGCATTAAATGTCAAAACAAATACTAAAACATATATCAGTTTGGCATTGTCGGTTACAGGAGGTAGGCTTTCTTATTCAAGGAGAGTAATTAGTTTCCATATAAGGTAAATAGGATAACTAATGCACTCTCCTCCTTAGGTTAAAGCCTACCTCTGTATCCGAGCTTGATTTGGAGCTAAAGATGGCGTTTAACATGAGAATACCGGGATTTTTTTTACACAAAATGAAATTGATCATCTTAATAAAGATGTAAACTGAACCCTTCAAATTGTTTATTTCAATCGTATTTACAAACTTTTCAAACTAGACTGAAACTTGACAAACGGGTATTATTATACCAAGTACACGTTTTTTTATGAGAACATGAAAACTTTGGCTGAGGCTCGGATGTTCTTTTTTTTTATCCACATTTTCTCGAATTTCCCACCTATCTCACCATTAAATATTATGCCCTTGATCTAAGCTTTCATTAGTAAAATTCCCATGCTCAATCGTTGAGTCCTTCGTAGTTTTTGAAAAAGATTTCCACCATTTCCACCAATCTGAGACTCGATGTTCTTATAAACTATATTCTAATAAAGAACGTGTAACTTTTATTTAACCATCTCTAAATTGAATTAAGGTGGTACGTAGTCCTACAAAAATTTTACAAGCCGTTTATAAAAAATGGCGAATTTGTTTTTTTTGGGCGTTTTTGACTCTACTCTAGAACCCTTCCTGGAGCATACTCTGAAAATTTCAAGGTCATATTTTGCCCCAATTAGAAATTTAAAACACCTAAGGTGAGTGAAGAATCTCCTTTGCAACTGAAACTTAATCCCCTTGCTAGGGAATAGTTTCATTAAAAAATATTTCATATTTCAAAAATTATGATAAAAAAATAGAAAGTATAAAGCAGTGTCCGAAGTGGTAGCCCAACAGGCACAGATAACGTTATTCCAATATCGTTTCAATGTCTAAAATAATGTTTTGACGTTAAAACAACGTTCCGTGCCTGTTCCGTGATCAGCTCTCACACCGCGCGGTACTGTTCTGTGATCAGCTCTCACACCGCGCGGTACTGTTCTGTGATCAGCTCTCACACCGCGCGGTACCGTTAATTGTCCTAAATGACAGTTTGGGTGCACATGCAGGAATCAATCTACTCTCTACTCCGTGTCTCCAATCGAAATTTCTCCAATACCCTGGCTATTCCACATCCCCCCTGTCTATTAGAGACCAGAGAGTATGTAAATTTTTGGAACCCTAATCATGAAGGGTTGACCATGGGTGAGCCATCCAAAAAGATCCATATTTTATTTGAAATTCTTATAATTATTTTTCAACCATCTTGCAACCTAGCCTGATGTACACGTTGTTATTATATACTTTAAAATAATTTTGAGTTCGTGGTTTTGAGTGTTAAATTTTTAATTTCCTCATAAAATTTACCCCCAATGAAATTGACAATTTAAGCCCAAAGTTACTTCCTCAAAATCCCCATCATCCACGGTCCACACTGAGAGGTAAATCACTCAAAAAAAAGTAAAAAAGTCAGTCGAAAACTCAAAAGTCAAAGAATTTCGTACACCAATTTTCCCCTTGGTCCACACCATGGATCCGGTAAAACATAAATCAAAGCTTACTGCTTCCCCTGTCTATGTGCCCCAGTGGGCTTTGAAAGATCAGTGGTCCCACCCCACTGGTTTAAAAAACTGGGAAGTTAGTGGGTGTAAAAAATGTTCAAAAATATGAGTGGGGGGAAGAAAAAGTCCTTAATTATTACTGGGGTTGCTCAACCTAAGACCTTATTTACGGAAGTTTTTTGGAATCGTCTCGACACTTTTAAAACGCCTGAAAATTAAGAATATCAGGTTTGATAAACAAATTTCATGAAAATTAAGGAGACCCCAACAAGGTTTGTGTCGTCGGGGAAAAAAAAAATTGAAAATTAAAACTTCTACATTGGCTAAAATGGACTCTAATTAATAGAAAGCCGTCCTCCAATAAATCTAAGACCAGTTTAAAAAGGATATTATCTAAAAAACCGTAGTTTTGGTAAAATAAAGGTTGGTCAAGCAGCGCAAAGTAAACATATAGCTGGAATGTTTTAATTTAAATATGTCTCGTGCCCTGCATAAAGTGAATTAAGTTATTAACAAGCTAGAGACTGGATTGGATAAATAACGTAAAAATATAAAAAAGAATGAGCATTAAAGCATCAAAGGAGACCCCATCATGGTTGTTGTTGTTCGTAAGGGCTGGTTATCTAGCTTACACCAGGGCCGACGGGCGAAGAATCTTTTTGTAAATTAGGGCCTCTAGATTGGCTAAAATGTCACTCCATCTCGACAATTTCTTTTTGATTTTTCCGACGCCGTAAAAAACCTCCGAACACACCATCACGACAAGCGCTGGAGGTCCTCTAATTTTTGCTTTTAAAAGCCTGTTAAAAGCTCGTTAAAAGTAGATTTTTTTCTTTTAATGAAGTGGGGTGATTATTCTTACAAATTCTACTAGGGGACTTGAAAAAAGAATTTTCAGTGGGGTTTGCTGTGTGCATTTTTCACATTTTCAATGGGGTAACTTTTTAAGAGAACTTTTTCAGTGGTGAGTGATTTTTTCCCTGGGATAGAAATTTTAGCCATTTTTAGCAAGATTTTCCTTAAAACGGTAGCATATTTTGTTTTAAAACATACTCACGACAGGGGTTTCTTTCTGGATATTGCCAATAACAGTAACATGATTTGTGTATGAGAAAACTTTACGTTCTAACATGTTTTTAAAGGGGGCATTGTATACAATACACCTCTAAACCTACCTTCCCGAAAAAATATTTGCAAATGTTGTAATATATTTACATGCCGTCCTTAATAGAATTTTGTTATTGTGCTCTGGGGGTCACCTCTAAACCTACCTTCCCGAAATAATATTCGTAAAAAAATTACATGTCGTCCAATTTCTTTATTTTACCATGGGGAGCTGCGGGGGTCACTTAATTTCAAAATAACGGTTATGCGCAGCCAAAATTAGTAGTTCACAACCCACACCTTTACAGTGGAGTTAAAAGATCCTTGTAGTACTTTTATGGTCTATTACGTTTTGTACCTTTTGAAGACGTAAAATGGTACATCCTTCTCAAATCTTCTCAAAACCCTTACATTGCATATTATCTCTGTAAACAGTGCATTGAAAAATCTTAAAATGCAGCATACAACCTCGGCCATAGCGTTGTGTAGACCTTTTTTAAATAGCAGAAAATCACTGAAATCCAAGTATAACTGCCCTCTTAAACCCCACTCAATCTTTTTGAAAGTGATCTGCTGACATATGTAGTAATATGTGACCATATTTACATCAACATCAACCTTTGAAGGAAGAGTGAATTTCTAAATTCTCCATTTGGCTGAGATACACGCTTTTTTTATATAAGAATTCACTTTATAAGAATGTCCATGATGAAAATGGTCAAAAAATTAGAATATCGTAAGAATATTGCCATCGTGAAAATTTGTACTTTACATAGTTGTTACTACATTGTACTTATTCTTTTGTTTTTCATGCATACACAAAAGAAATAAGTCTTCTGTTTTTACATTACTTTTCGATGGTTTTGAGACTATGAATGTTAAAATCTAAAAATTAACCTTAAGAGTAAGTTAAGAATATTATATGACGATTTTGACCTAAAATTTAAGAATATCCATGATGAAATGGATTTACACCATTCTTTTAAAAAGAAAAGCGTGTCTTGTATTAACATGGATTGGCCGTTTGAGGGTCGCGTCAAAGTAGACAGAGATGTCGCAAAATCTGTGTAATATATGAAGAGCAAACTTTTTACAAAATAGTCATTTTTAACTACTAATAATGTGATTAGTCTATTATTAGCCTCCCCCCTCCCCCGACGCCCAAAGTATTGTGACAGCTTCTTGATTTGCCTACTCAACATTTTGACATCGAATATCGGAATATAACATTAAAAAAAATGTGGATGATTTTGGCTGTAACTCAATACATAAACAATTCATTAAAACAATTCACACCTCCTGCTATTCCCCTTTGCTTACATAACAGAGAGGTATGTTTCATATCACAATGCATTGTATAACTACACCTCTAACATTCCCTCCAAAACTTTTCTTACAAATCTAAGTGCATTTTATTCTTGTACTCAATCCATCACAAGATAGTGGGATATAAATCTAATTTCTTGACTTTATTTTATATTACACGTTTCTTTTTTATAAGAACATAAAGCTAAATTAAGAACATATAAAGAACATTTTTTCATTTTTGTACACAAAGACTTAATTAAGAACATTTTAGGCTTGAAACCAAAAAAGCTAAGAACATTTGAAGGCTTCTTCGAATTTTAATGTTCTTATAAAAAGCGTATAAGCATTACGTCATTTTTCCTATCGGAAACAGGCAAAAAAATGAAAAATGACGTAACTAACTTACGCATACCATGAATACACGCTTCTTTTTATAAGAATGGTGTAAATCAATTTCATCATGGATATTCTTAACTTTTTGGTCGAAATCATCAAATAATATTCTTAACATATTCTTAAGGTTAATTTTTAGATTTTACCAGTCATAGTCTCAAAATCATCGAAAAGTAATATAAAAACAGAAGACTTTCCTATGCATAAAAAACAAAAGAATAATGTAGTAACAACTATGTAAAGTACAAATTTTCATGATGGCAATATTCTTACGATATTCTTAATTGTTTGGCCATTTTCATTATGGACATTCTTATAAAGTGTATTCTTATAAAAAAATATTCATAAAAACTTGATTTACAGGATAAAAATATTTGGCAGCTGATTTTTTACTTCCCTATCAGAATGACGTCATGTTTCAAGGGTGTTGATGTTAAACAGAAGGCGCCCCTTTCATTTATAAGAACCAGTAAATTTCGATCGAAGCTCGGATGTTTTTAACTTTAATCCACATTTTCTCAAATTTACCACCCCCAACCTGCCCTTAAATATATACCTAAAATGCTTCCCTTGGTCTAAGCTTTCATTGGGGAAATTCCCATGCTCAAATTTTCATAGTCTTTGGTAAAATTTACCACCAAATCTGAGGCTCGATGTTCTTATAAAGTAGCTGTTATTTATTAACTAGCAATGAATCCCACTTCACGGATATATTCGCATAAGCTTACAAAATCTAATGTCGCAAATAATTCATATTTTCATATATTTATCCTTTGAGATGACAAAAGGGACAAAACTGGATACAAACCCTACTATCGCCAGCTACATAAAAAGTAGGGTTTGGTACAGGCTAGAAATTTCCTTGTTGGAAAAAAACATAGGAACTATTGTTCCACAACCCCTTTATATAAAGCGTTGGAACAAATTAGATGGGAATGAGGCTAGTAAAAACAAAAGTATAAACTTTCCGAAACAATAACAATGTATGTAGTTTTGTAAATGCTTTGAATATCAAACTAACTGAAATAAACTAACACTACGCATTCAGAAATTTGGTTGAAATTGAAACAAAAACTTTCTTTACAAACAAAAGATAAAAACAGGTTTTACTATGGTTGCACGCCCCGGGCACTTTCACCCGGGTCAACCTACAGTATACATTGTGAGGAATTTTGGGTATCATCATAACTCCAGGCACGACGCACGCAGTTTTAAACTGGTCTGGCGAGGCAGCAAAACAAGCCAAAATCTTGAGCTGAAAAAATTATTTTTCTATTTTTAATTGTAAACCGACGAGATCTGGTGCGGCGGCTGCCGCACCTGCTGTACCCGGTGCGTCGTGCCTGAATTCTCATACAAGAGTGTGGTAGATATGCCAGACATTGTGGTTTGTGGTGGCAAAGAAAGAAAGTCAAATGCATAAGGCCCTCTGAAACCTGAAAGATCAGTAAAGCAATAAATACTCCCTATTGTTGACTAATAACTTAGATATTAGACACGTGAAAGTAATAGATATTTTGCTGATCTCGAGAAGAGCGTATTATTAAGAAAGTTGGCATGGATATGGCAGATCTCACCGGAATATACAAAAGAGGGTAAATCGATAGGTCGGAAGAGGGAGTTTCTGTTAGCAAGCGAAACTTGAAATAGCTTTATTATTTGTTTTAACACAAAAAAGGAAGTAAATGAAACCAACGGACAGCAAAAAAACAATGTGGTATAATTTACACCAAAACTGGTAAATCCAGTTCTGATAAGAAAATGCAAGTACAGGCAAAGTATTTTTTCGATATCAATACTCTTCAAGATGGAGAATAAGACAATGGAGTTATCGGCCTAATAAATCACACTCCATCTTAGAAGCTAATCAAAAGTAGAAATGATATTATCAAGGTCTTCTAGTGAAAAGATTAGGTTTCAGATCACCCACAATCCTTTGATATATAAAAGAGAAAGTTTTGGAGAATGTCATATCATTTCAATAAAGTGGCAACCTGGTTGTATTTGTGTAGCTTGATATATTTTTTAGCCGGTTAGGTAACTCAGTCGATAGAGTACTCGCCTCGTAATTTAAGCGTTGAAGGTTCGATCTCCGGTTACCAACTAACTCAGCGAATTGTAGCTTAGATTTGGTAGCTCGTTCGATAGCATTCATCTCGCAATCAAAAGATTGCAGGTTCAATCCCTGATCACCAACTACACGCTTTTTTTATAAGAATACACTTTATAAGAATGTCCATGATGAAAATGGCCAAAAAACTAAGAATATAATTTTTCTTTTCTTTTAGAATATATTTTCAAATGCATCTAAAACCTTCTCGAGCTAATTTAGCTGACCTATTTTATTTT
>JAUJPO010084993.1:0-10221 GCA_032270745.1 Tiaropsis multicirrata | reverse complement strand
ATATTTTCAGTGGGGTGGGTCTTTGTAATTCTTTGTTTTTCAACTGGGGTGAGAGAGAATATCCGATTTTCTACTGGCGTGACCATTTTCTCCACTTGGGCGAAAGAACGCGACTTTTTTGAGCAATTTTTCCACTGGGGTGAACAGTGGGGTGGATCTCAGTGGGTCACAGAGGCAGGAGTGTCTTAATCTGCTGTCTCTGAATGAAAAACAGCAGTTACACCTCTGTAGTGACTAACTATCCAAAATATAGGTACCCCGCCTTTCCTTCTGCTGCATATTCTTTTAACAACATTCCCCACTTTTGCATAAAAAACAGATACCATGTGCAAGAGGATTGGGCACAAGTCATGTGTTATGACATGTTCAGTTTCTATTCAGAAATTCCATTTACTTAACGCGACACTCATGTTAAATCCATGAACAAACAAGGTGTTCCTGTAAACGTCCATTCGGTTGTTGTTGTTGTTGGTCAGAGTGATGTTGTACACTTAGCAAACTGTTGAGAAGACGAAGAGCTTATCCTTCTCTCTTCTATCCGTTTTTTGTTGCAAGGTGCTGAAGGGGAGCTTCGATTGAACCAAGATATTTCTTTTGGAATTTTCATGACAACGCGTATTCAAAGTTCTATTTTCTTTGCTTGAGCTTCACTTATTAGCTTTTGGTGATGGGTTGTTTGGTGATGGGTTGTTTGTATGTTCTTATAGCAGTGTTATTGCGATTCGTCAACGTGAAGGATTATTCAACTTTTTTTTTGATGTGAGATTGCCTTGTTTCTCGTGCGGTCTACTTCAAAGAGAGATTTTTGGTTGCAAAAGGATTGACATGATGCAAAACAAACAAACCAACTAAGAACATTTTTGAAGTCGTATTATATTTAGACTTACTACAAGATGACATTGGTCTCTCTCTCTAATATAATCACAGTTATTGACATGTTTGAGTAGTTTTGGTGACTTTGCATGTGAGTGAGTGGTTTTAAAGTACTTCAAAGTTGATGTATCAACTTTATCAACGGAACGTCAATGAACACGAGAGGTTTTTGATAATATAGTGAAACTTTTTCGACTAAGGATGGTATCTAATGGTGTATGTTTTGTATTTTCATCTGAAACTGAAAATGTTATCTTATCTTATGTAAAGTTTCCTCAGAATGTAGGTGGCGTAGGGTTGAGGGATGATGGGATGGTTATATGCGGATCAGACACCTTACTTTTTGTTGAATTTTCCAAACAATTTCCAAAAAATGCGACGCTTAGAGATTGTTTGGGAAATTTTGCCTCCAGTTAAAATCATTTCTCAAAATATTTGAAAGTTTCGACCCTTAAGGGCTCTGACCATAGTGAATTTTCGTAATTTGTGATGCCTTAAATGTTAATTTGAACGTTATATAGGTCATTAAAGTACATTTTCTGTTAGGCCAATCATTTTTACATCTAAAAATATAAAAATCGCAATGAAAAAAATTGATGAAGAAGAAATTGAAGACTTCTGCGAAGAAGAGCATTTCAACTTTGAGGACCTTATTCTCGGTGAAAAATTAACATTTTAAATTTATTTTTGGTTCAGATGACGTGTCTACTTTGGAACCAAAAATAGATTTGCGGAAAATCTTTTTGTAACAGCTTCTTTGTCTCAAAATCTTGAAAATTGTAGTTTTTCATCAGTTTTTCACTCATAATTTTCAGTCATAACTTTTTACGCATCGTATGAGAAAAACTTTCCACGAAAGTCTAAATATCCCCATCGGGATTAAGCATTTTTGTAAAAAGTACACGATTAACGTCTTTATCACGTCTTAATTACTCATGATAGAATTAATTCAAAAAAAATTCAAAAGCATTCTGTTCCTAAAAATGTCAAGAAGGTGAAAACAAAAGGTTTTATCTTCAAATTCCAAAACCGATTTTTCGCTATGGTCAGAGCCCTTAAAGAGAAACTTTATCCATTTTTTCTTTAATCGAGACCCTTGATAGACTCACTTTTTCTGTGTTTGAAAGGATGAAAGGTTGAAAATCTACTCTTAAGGTCCACACATACCCATCAACTGTCCGATCCTCCCGGGGATTGGTGGTGGCTAAAGATTTTAACACACATTTGACACAAACTTTTGGGTTGTGCGTATTAATATCTAAACTAAATGAAAATATGGGGGAAATTGATTGCATCTAAATGAAAATTAAAGCTCTCTAATATTAACTTTAAAATTGTAACTATTATAAATTGAGAGAAAGAGTGTCAAGTACAACCAAAATTTCACATATACCTTGAAATTGTGAGATGAATCGCTCATTTTGAATTTTTATGGTCAATAATTTGGTTGCTTCTTATGAACACTTGAGAAAGGTTTTGGTGTCAGGTTAACAAGAATATGTACAGATGTCACTGATTAGAGAGATCCCGAGGAAAGGAAAGGAGACACGGTGCAACGCAAAACTTCAAAGAATCGTCAACTTTATGACATCTTCACTTTAATATTTTAAATCACTTCAAAAAAAATTAAAGAAAAATGTAATGAGAATAAAGAATTTTCTTATTCTTCTTTATTTTCCTTTTGCATGCGAATGAGTTTATAAGCCTAAGAGGAAATGATGAGATCGATGATGCAGTAATTTTGAATTCTCTTTGATTTTCTCACCTAGTTGACGCTTCGTTGATAACTTACATCATTTCACCCCTCAAAACTCCTCAACTCTGTCACCTTCGAAAACGGTTCATTGTATAAAAGAAGCGTTTACTTGCGTGACTTCTAAACACTTCAATTTTTGCTGAGTTGTTCAAAATTGTGAGAACGAAGCACCTTGGAAATCTTTTTTTATTTTTTGAGTGGTCTTGACAGAAGAAAAGGAGTCGATTATTCGATCGCTTTCGAGGTTTTAACAGGTAGATTTACAAATTTTTATTGATTTTAAAACGTTAACCTTAGCCGCACCGCTGTATTTTTTTTTAATTTCTCATTTTTTTTACTTTTTTATGAGTTTTAAACTTCAAAGACAGATTGTGGTCATAGTGAATAGATTTGGTACAGGAAAGCCCTTGGTCTCAGCTTTCGAAAACAACGGATCATTTTGACTGAAAACCTACTGGTTTCGAGCTATGGCCAATAGAGAGTCGCGAAAATGAAAACGTATGGTGTACGTCATTCTGTGTTTAAAGGTTAAGGAAATTTCGGTACTTTTCTTTCTTTTCTAAACTTTTCTTTGCAATTAGAAAACTCCTTTTGAATATTCATTGATGTCTGATATTTCGTTTCGATGCTTTGAGTCAGGACAGAGGACATTAAAAAGCAACCGTAGATTTTTAAGACGAAGGATAATATCAATATAGGTGTCAATACTACCGCTTTGTCATTGAGAGGGGATAAATGATGTGCGAAAGACGTGTTTTATCTCTGTTAGTGTGTTGATCATCACTTTGTAATTCATTCTGTCTCATCTGCACTGTGTACAACTTTGGTTCTGTGTCAGCATGTACATTATTTTGACGAGGGAACTCTACTTTAATATTTTTCTATCCTAGATAGAAAATTGATCGTCCCCAAGCGCTTTCATTGATCTTTCCCATCGAAATGGGAACAGCCATGCATTTGAACTATTTTCTTTCTTTTTCGTTTCAGACAAGTGACATAAGGAAATCAATTGTGATGGAATCGAGATGTTCATCTTCATCAACAGAAACTTCAGGGGAATTTTTCAACTGGCGTGAAAATCGACAACGTCTTTTTATTTATTGGTGTTTTACTCATTTCATTCATGGTATGATCCATTCAATCCGTTATTCCTCACAATACCTCTATTTCAAAGATGTTTTACAAGTTTCAAACCCAGACTTTCTATACGGTCTTTCCGTATCTTTCATCGGTGCAACCGGTGTCATATTCCCGCTACTGATCAGTCCGTATATTGATAAAACGCGGAACATTAAGCAAGCGGTTATAGCCGTCAATTTGTTGGGATTGCTTGGTAATCTATTGTACTCATTGCCGTTTTCACCGGCCTTTCCGTTGATTGGACAATTACTTGCCGGTACAACACCAGCTTTTGGTGTTATTGCAATGGGAGAAATTTCACGTTGTTACACGAGTGAGAAAATCACCAAAAGAGTATCAGGACTCTCCTTGATCTACAGTATTGGTACCTTCACCAGCATTGGGCTCGTCTTTTGTTTCTTATACGTTGATTTCGATATCGGTACGTGGAACATCAATTTTGCAAACATGCCAGGACTGTTCCTTGCATTCGCGTTCGCAATTTCAACAGTCTTAGCATGTTTCTTAGTATCAGATGTGTCCAAAGAATTCGATATGAAACTTGAAGAACGCATCAAGAGATCTTCATGTGGATCCACACCCAACCGCTTGTCATCAGCCATAACCACACCTGATCTGAGTTCCAACCGCAGCTCTCCCAACCTTCCAACTAACGATGGCACACCACCCAGTTTGAGCACCTCCAACCTTGAAATCAGCCTAAACAAACAAATACCTTTGATCATCGAACCAACCGACGAAGATTTGAATTTATCAGAAGAAGAAAGACGTTTCAAGGTCATTCGTGAAGTTGGTGAACCATTCTTCTTCAATAATATCAACGACAGAGAAGAAAATGCCGCAAATGAAGAAGAAGAAGAAGAAACAAAAAGTCGTTCATCCTCTGCTCCTTTCTCCTTCCCTCGTATCAAAAAGAATGGATACGAACGATTGAACACTTCAGATCCCGACGACGTTGAAAGCAGCTCTTCATCCTTCGTTGGTGGACGAAACAAACTCGCCAATACATCTAAATGCGAGACTATTAAATTGACCTTGGAATCCATTTGGAAAATCTTACGTTATAAAACAACAGCCATTTTGATGGGTGTGACGTTCATGGAAGCTTTCGTTTATAGCATCATCGTCACTTCGTTGCCTGTTCTTGCCACCAAATTCTTAGGATGGGGAAAACTGGAACTGGCTTTACTCAGCATGGTCAATAAATTTTTATCAGTCATAATCTCAGGATCAGTGTACTTTTTAACAGACTATCTGCATGATTATATTTTGTTATGTTATGGTATGGGGCTTTCCATTCTTGCCTTATTGACATTATCAGTGATGCAATTGATCGACGCGAACACCACAGCCTTGATCGCGCTGATGTTTGCAGTTGCAACACTTTCCATCTCTGGTGTTCCCTTAATCATCACTTCAACCAGATCGATGTTGGCAAAAATGGTGCCTACAGAAATTCAATCGTTAACAGAAGCTGTTCGAATGTCCATCTTTGAAGCTTCGTTTGTACCAGCTGGTTTTCTGGTACCTTTAGTGACGTTGAATGTGACAGCAACAGCATTGATCTTGTTGTTGTTGATGGCTAGCATGTTGATGATCACTTTGAGACATATGAGGATTTTAGTAGAGCTGAAAGAAGATGATGCTTACTGGAGTGAAAGTAAAATTACACCTTCCAATGCTAGCAGTAGTGGCGAATGATGTTCAAAACTGATGACTTTTTTTTAATTTTATGTTCTAGGGATATTATAATTGGCTTTCTATAGAGATCAAATGCCGGATCATTTAATTTATCTATATTAATACCGAAGTCACGTATGTCAAGCCCGCTCCTCCTGCTTCCTTATGCAACTTCGCGTGAGATTTCTTTTGACCGAAGTCAAACAAAATTAGCAAAACGTTGCTGCGAGTTGCTTCATGTCTTGATGGGTTCTCTATAATTCTAGGTTACAGTATGCCAGATTTTACCAAGTTACCATTATATATAGAATACGCAAAGAAATATGCAAAAGAGTTTTATTTTATCAAGAGATATTTATTATATTGTTATTTATTTATGATAATACCCAAAATTTGGAAAGAAAAAGCTAAAAATATTCTGGAAGAATTTCGATGTAAATAAGTTTATTTAATTTATTCAGAAGTAAAAATTAAGCTCAAAAAATAAATTTTTAATTTGACAGGGAAAGTTGAATTTGTTTGTTCTTTTCATGAACCATAAAGATGCTTAACAAACCTTGCTCTCTGCCCCAATTTTGTGATACCTGCTCCAATTTGTAACGCGATTGACCCTTTCACTCCCAGTTACCCACCATACGGTGAATTCCTAGGTTAAACTTTAACCAGCCATATCTTCGGACTAAGAGCTTTCAGGAAAATTTTGAAAATTGAGGGTTTGTTGGGTTGGTTTTGGGCTCCATTCTCAATAAAACGAACGAAAAGTTTTTGTTTTTTTCGAAATGAAATCTCCATAGGGGACTTTTTCCTTCATTATTGATATTTTGGAAACTATTTTGGTTTATTCAGATAGGTAGGTTAACTTAAAGTTTTGATTTAAAATTTTTCAATTTCACCTCCATGGCAACCATCAATGAGGGCGGCGGATAGCTGAAAAATGGGCTTTATCTAAGCAAAAATAGAGCAATGACCTTAAGTGATATTAACTTGGAATTAATCACAGTCACTCACAACATGTACTTATACAATGAGTGAATCAAAATTTTGAAAAAAAAACTTTTTGGTACTGGACCGACAAAATTTAGACAAATTTTTTTCTCACTTTTCTAGATTTTGGACATAAATAATTCAAAAACTGAAAATAAATATTAAAATCTAATTCACTCATTGCATAGTATTTAGGGACACAAATCTTTGCTGAAAATTTCAAGTCAATCGGACAAGCACTTCCTGAGATTTTTCTGCCAGCGTATCAAAAACAGTAAATTGAGAAAATGAAGTTTAAATTTTTTTCTTTTTGCAATTTGACCCAGAAATGGGCAAAAAGGCTCACACTAACCCACTTTTTATGTATATTCTACTGCACGGAGATCCCTGGAGGATCCATTGTCCACTTTCCTTTTGTGCCTACGCGCCAAATAAATCCTTGTGGTCCAGCAGGGAATTTCCCAATTGACAATAAAACTTCTGAAAATGAAGATCAATAAACAGAAAGTCTGTTCAGACCAAATTTGAAAAAATGAAATTTTGAGTGTTGTATGGTGGTCTTCCCATTTTAAAGCAAACGGTTTTAAACCAAAGTTGGAATAATTTGCCAACACCTAACCCTTGTGAAGATTTCAAGTCAAGATCATCAGGAGCCTTATATTGGAGCCATACATATACAACAAACTCAAAATTTAGCATGGACTAATTTGTGGGTTTTACTTTTGTTTGTGGTTAACTTTCAAAATTGATCAATCGCAAAAATTGTACTTGTATATTTTTCTTGCAATAAACACAAAGGTGCAGGTTGTAACGAAAGATAAAATTTGTAAAACTAAAAGAAATTGTCACAAATTTGCATCCTCTTAAGTCTTTCACTTAACTCAAAGTTCGCCCGTGAAGAACTTAATCTCCACATCAACAAATTCAATCTACAAATTGTTTGTATCCAAGAGCATCGTTTATTACATAAATCCAACGACCCTGAGATCATTTGTCACGACATCGGCAAAAATGTCTTGTTTACAGCGTCAGCATACAAAAATGCTGTCAACGCCTCTATCGGTGGTGTCGGACTCGTCGTCCACAAGAAACTGTTACCATTGTTGACTTCTATCAATAGGGTCAACAAGCGTACACTGATTGGAACATTAAAAGGCAATCCAAAAACTGTCATCGTGAGCTGTTATTCCTCTCACAATCACGCCCCAATTGACGACTTTGAGAGTTTCTATGAACAGCTGGACAACGTAGTCTCGTCAGTTCCTCCTTACAATAATATAATTCTTGGTGGGGACTTCAACGCTCGAATCACTGGAAAAAATCTCCTACCACGATGCTGCCAACAGAAATGGTGAATTGCTTGAGACTTTCCTCCAACAACATAACCTTCTCGCCGGAAATACTCTGTTTCAGAAACCTGAAAGGAAGTTATGGACATGGAGACATCCTGCTGGACACCTTGCCCAAATCGGTTTCATATTGTACAGAAAACGCTGTAGAAATAGTGTTCGGGACTGTCAGGCCCATACAACCTCTTCACCTATAGGTGGTGATCACAACATCGTGACAGCTACGATCAGGCTGAGTCTTCGCACGCCTAAAATAGCGCCAAAGAAAACTCTCTATTGGCAAGCACTAACTAAAGACAAATAATAATAATAATAATAACAATAATAATAACGAATGTTTTAGGTGGCTGACTTCGAATAATTCCTGAGCTTTTAGGCAGAATTGTTTCCACGAAGGGCCACTAAAGATCTTGCAGCTATCGTAGATGACTCAATCTCTACAAATTTCGAGGCTTTGCCAATCACCCAACAAACATACACATCGTTTGTTTCCATTTGCAACAAAGTTAGGCAGAGAAAAACTACCAAGTCGCCCAAATCGTGCTTCCCCTACCGTTGATCACACATATATGGTACGTTCCCGAACAATCACAATGAATGCACCATTACAGCGAGTACAACAACTCCAAACTCTTCAACGTCAGACTTACGATCACTTAGAAGATGAAAGGCTGAACAAAACACTTTCCCAATTCGAAAAAGGAACTCATGAGAATCCAAGGGATGCCTGGAACCTAATAAAATAATTGTCTGGAAAAAAGAAATCGGTTACTTTTATCCAAGGAGAAAATTGCCTCAACACGTGGAAAGATCATTTCAAAAGCTACTATCCGTAGACAGAAACGACGTCCAAGACCACTTTGAATGTGTCAAATTATTCGACACTAACCGTACGATCAATACTGCAGAGTTTTCTGAGGAGGAGATCACTAACGCCTTAAACTCGATGAAATCAAACAAGATTTGACCCCCGGTCTAGATGATCTCACCTTAGATGTATGGAAGCTCAACAAAAATAAAAAATACCTGAAACAATTTTGCATCGAAACCTTCAACGGCGTGCGACCAGAAAGTTGATGGTACCTTCACCCGTATGCTTCGGCGAGTTAAAAACGTATCTTGCACAACTTTATGGACAGATTCCGAAACTATCAACAACCATCAGGAGAAGACGTTTAGCGCTTGCTGGTCATGTATCTCGGCACAATGAACCTGCACGCACTCTACTCTTTTGGGCTCCTGACGAAGGTCGGCGAAGAGGTCGTCCGAAAACCAATCCTCGAAGACATCCTCAAAAACGACACTGGTCTTGACTCGGACGAAATGCGTACAGCCATGGCTGATCGGAAGATCTGGAAACGAAATTATGTCATGTCACTGACCTGATCGGATGCCCCTATGTATGATGTATGTAAAAAAGTCTGAGTCCATTTTGAAGAATCAAAAGTGCCAGCGGTCCAACAAACAAAAATAGGGGCTACATTCGAAAGTTAATTCCCGACCATCTGAAAATCAAACTTGACATTTCTTTCTCAATCGGTTACTGTATTTCCGCTAATTGAGACAAAAGCAACTTAGAGCCTAGTCTCTTAACTCTTGCACAGTCTCGCCGTTTTTACTTTCGTTTTCTCGCCTCAAAAATTGACATCGGAGAAAGAAGAGAAGAATAACAAGGAGAAAAGCCGTTTTAATAAATATTTCCTTGTATAGGATTGTGTTCAACTTTTAGAATAATTACTGGTAACTCACAGCCATGTTTATCGCTGCCAAAAATATACGACATTGTCTACCAGTTTCACTGGATTCCAAAAAAAGTAACAAAAGTCGGCTTTTTTAAATAGCAGAACTACTACGACCCTTGGCTTCTCACCGCCCGCTCGCACGCACCTATGTACTTTGTTTTCTTTTCTTTTTTGTGCAATTTGTTTTCATTTTAAATTTCAAACAGGATAAATATTCGTGAATAAACATGCTTATTTAGCTTTGCAAACTTTAGTTAAGTATCTAAAAGTTTGTTTCAAAAAGATACCTGCTGTATCATTTATTTACTATTTGTTTCTTTCGTGCTTCTATTCTCTGGTTTCTCATTTGTCTTCCAATTTGAGACCACGTCGTTTCTTTAGTACAAAAGTCTCTCTAAAAACCGCAAAAGAGACAAAGTTTTGTCTCAATGATTTGTTCTTCAAACTCGTTTAAGAAACTTTACTGCTGAAACCTTGAGTGGTCTCAAATTGGCAGGTGCACAACCATTTAGTTTACTCTGCGGTTATTGTTTGTTTGCCGATGTTCTGCGGATAAGTGCGATATTTTAGCCCAAATACGCCGCCGTATTTACATAGTTTGAATAATTTTAAACAAGAGCCGCAAAGATGCGGATAAAAATTTCTTCCACAAATGATAAAATCTGTATAGAATTGTCTCTATGTTGATTGGTAGGGA
>JAUJPO010084982.1:0-10221 GCA_032270745.1 Tiaropsis multicirrata | reverse complement strand
AAAGGCAAGTTAAGGCTAACTAAAATATGTTATATGCTATTTCAGCTGGGCCTTAATGCCGACAGGCTACTTGTTTACAATACATTTTCAAGCATTTTTCTAAGTTGAGAGATTGGATTTTCTTTTCCAGCTTAATCCGATTCTTTTGGAGGCTATGGATTTCTTTGCTAGTAGTCGTAGTAAATAATTTCTTTCGGAGTTGCTTTCGAGACATCGTTGCAAAATGCATAATGCATAAGTTGAGCTCAAATCACACTTCCGAGTTGAGTTTTAGTTACCAGTTATTTGGCTTATGGGTTACGAGGTCCGAAGACTAGTTTCAAGTTATCATTTAATTGAAGAGTTATTTTGAGTTGATAAAACTCGAGTTCCTCAAAATAAGAGTTATGTCGAGTTGTTCCGCGTTGATCGAATTTAAAACCTTCCTAGGTTATATTTTGGCTTGAACCGATTTTCTTTCGTCCAGTCAACAAGGATTTACTCTTAAACCAAGTGTTAGTTGATCAACAGATTCTATAAATTAAGATATAAAAGGCCGAGTAGCAACTCACAAAACCCGTATTTGCAAAATAATATGATATATGCTTCTTATGATATAAACTTTGCAAGTGATAAGTTTTCAACTCGAAAATTACAACTTAGACAAAATCTTCAGTCAAGTTACTCGGAATAACTCGGCTTATCTTCTTTGTACAACTGTACAACTCTTAAAGGACTTTTCCTATAGCATATTGTACAACCGAGACGTGGGTCCCCAGGACCCCTCTAAAGCGGGACCTCTGAATTTGTAAAAGTGGGACCCCTAAAGAAAGTGGGATCTCTAAATTTGTAAAAGTGGGACCTCTAACTAGTGGAAAGCAGTCATTCACCCATTATTCTCAGACCGATTGGGATCCAAACAATTTGGACCTGGAACATCATATTCCAATGAGATTTCTGCCGCATTTCCAGGCCATTGTAATTATATGCAGTAAAGGTAATACATTGTTCCTTATGCATTATGCAGTAGGTATTATGCATTATGCAATATTCATTATGCATTATGCATTTTGTACTTGGCCGATTCAAATTCCAAAATTTTCTGAAAATTTCGTGAATTTTGCCCAAAATTTCCATATTTTTCTCAAAATTTCCAAAAAAGGGACCCTCTGAGGAATGGGTTTTCAATTTTTGTGTTTTTGTGACCCTCTACCAGGAATTCTCAAAAGCGAAAAAGGTACCCTGACCAGCAGCACATCCCATACTTTTTTTGCCTAAGTAGAGGTGGCTCAGGATTAGAAAAGGGTGGTCAGTCGTTAGGATTAGAAAAGGGTGGTCTTCGTTAGGATTAGCCAACCTGACAGTGCCATGGACATTTTGTTGTCGTGTTGTTTTCATTCAAACGTTTATTTTTATTTTAATGCCCTAAATGATTTCAGAGTGAAGAACCTATATCAAAGAAATATTTCACAGCTCAGTCAGTCAAGTCGGTTTACTAAACAGTTTATGACCTTTTATAGACCTGTTTGAATGTTTTTATTTTGTGTGCATGCACTAAAAAATTACAGTTTTTCGAATTTCAGAGGCAAAAAGAACACTATCTTAAAATTTGGTAATGTTATGAGGACGCTTTTTCGAGAACCTGGGCCAATAGGGCCGTGCTCGCTCCGCTCCGCCTGTAAAACAGCAAAGTTTTTTACGCTAAAAAAGTGGCTAGTTTCCTTGACTGACATGTTTTGACAACTTTTTTGTGATAATTCCATGAAATTACCAATATTTTTACTTTGTTTGTTTTTTATGTTTTTTATGTTGGATCAGCTCAGATTAGTCTTGTTTATGATTATGTAATCAAGTTTGTAACATAAAGACATATTTTCTGCAGATTATCCAGACGGTTTGATAATAATTTGTACAGATTTTTCTTTGATAAAATTTTACATACAGTATATAAAGAAGACAAAAAATGTTGAGAAAAAAATTGAGATGATAAACTTTGAAAGTCTCCCATGAAGTAATGAGCTCATGAAGCTGTATCAGGTTTTAACAGCATCAGAGTTTAATGATTAGGGCAAAATATTTCAAATGGGCAGATCCACCCATTCTTTAACATTGATATTTGTTACCTATTATGGACAGGAGGGTGTTTCCAACCAAAAAAGTAATTTTTTTTTTTTTTTGCTAAAATTTCATTTCATATCATAATACTGTTAGTATCATGGAAAAAGCACCTAAGTATAGATGAAGTGTGAAGCGACATAGTCAATAATCATAAAATGGCTGAACAACACCCTAAAAACCTGCCACACCCTGGTTTACATTTTTTTTAGTTTTAAGTTCACATCATGATTCTAATATTATCAAAACTCAATGCAATGTAGTATCTTTTTTAACCTCTTTATAATTTCACAGTACTATCCTCACAGGGTGTCCATAATAGGTTAATAAACAAACATTACTGAAACATTTCTTGTTCTTTTTTATCAACTTTAATCTTCATTTTGCTCATTTCTTTTATGTAGGGTTATAGTTATGAAAAACCAAATGGTTTCAAGCATTATGCTTTATTTCTCTTGTAATCAATGATTGAGACCTAGGGTGTCCATAATAGGTGCACGTACCTTATTTAAGGTAGGAATGCCTGGTTTCCACAACCTCTACTTAAAAAAACACAGGGGAAAAAGTGGGCAGAAAAGTACACCCTGATTCAACGAGGGTGCATGTGGTGTCTTTACCGTTGTTAAATGAGAACCAGATTGATTACATCATTTCGCAATCAATTTCTTAATGACACCATAACACAAAATTATTGGACAATCTAAACTGGAAAACGTTTTGTCATTATGATTATCACTAAGAAGTATGTATATTATAAAGGGTTGTCGGTTTGTTGAAATCATTTCATTTCGAGTTTGGTTGCTGTTTGTTGGTAGTTCTGTGCATTTCTGAGAAATCTATTCAAGGTTTGTTTTGATTTATCTTGCTGCTATTCTACAATAAGGACATGAATATTGGAATTTTCTTCTATGAACTACCACTGGCTCCTTCCCTTCTCCCCTCCATATATATAAAAATTACTAAGTTTTTATATCTGAATTTTAGAGACAATCAAGGACATAAATATTGGAATTATCTTCTATGAACTACCACTGGCTCCTTCCCTTCTCCCCTCCCTTATTGTTGAAAAGCTCAGGAGCAAAACAGAGCTCACCACTGGGGAGGGGGGAGGGAAGACACTTTAGTCCTAGTACATACTACAAAAGCTGAAAAAGATGTTTGTTCCAATTATTTATGACCTTGATTGTAGGTAAGGAAATTAGGAAAGGTGACGGAGATAGGGCCATCTTCGGTGTTGTAATGAACCAATTTTTAGAATAAATACAAAGAAAATAAGGTGAGTGAATTTTATGGCAGAGAAATGCGATGTGTCACCTGTTGATGGTAGTTTTGTCTTTTTTCCTCTGAAATTGCAAAGCGGTTTTAATGGGGTTTGTGACGTCACAAGAAATGCTGAAATAGTGATTTAGATTTTTATATTTAATGGAAACTCTGAGATTAAAGTAAAAAATCAAGAGGATTTCTGACAAAACCAGCAGAAGGAAAGCAGGTATCCCGATGACAATCAGCTTTTATTACATACTTTTAGAATTAGTAAAAAAATCAAAATATCAATGTTATTATTATGAAAGATGTCAGGTAACTCTTCAAATATCAATAATCCGTTTGTCGGTAAAATCAAATGGAATGATGAGGCTGTCAATCCATTTGCAACAGGGGGAACTAGCTCTACCATTTTCAAAGTTGATAATCCTTTTGCAAAGAATGTTGAAACCACTGGCCCTGGCCTTGGAAAAAGTAAAAATGTCATTGGAAATCCACTTCAAAGTGTAGCAGAGATGGATGCTCCAAAACCCATATTTGGAAAAAACAGTGGTAACCCTTTCGGAACAAGAACTGAAAATCCATTGTTTGGAAAGTTGACCGCTGAAAATCCTTTTTCTTCAAATTCAAATAAAGATTTTGGAGGTGTTAAAAATCAACCACTTCTTGGAGTTTCGACTCAGAATGTTGATAATCCCTTTGCTGCAAGTGGAGCAAGAGGTAGTGGCAATCAAACAACATTTGAAAAGACTATGAAAGCCACCATTTTTGATAACCCTTTTGGAACAAAAACAGAGGAACCAGTTTTTGCACAATCTAGTCAAAAAATTGATAACCCGTTCGTAACAAAGACTGAAGTTGAAACAAAAATATCAGGGTTTGGCATTGGTTTTGAGAACACTGTCATTGGTGCACAACCTTCGTATGGATTTCAATTTCCTGAAAACCCATTTTCATCAAAAATTCAAAATGTAATAGCTCAATCACAGAACCCCAACGCTGAGCTAAATCCATTTCTTCAAAGAAAAGAAGCAGCAGCTGCACCATTTGTTTCAAAAAGTAACATCAAAAGCAGGCTTGGTGTAAAAAAAACAACTTCGACAGGTAAGCTTCAAAGTTTATTTTACTTTTCAAATTGAACATGCAACAATGTTGCACTTATTTTTGGGGAAAAGAAAAGTTCTTCTTTATCTAAATATTTTAAATATTTTCCAGTTTTTTTTCTTTGCCTTATTGCTCAGAGACACATTGTCACAAATCAAGATCCTCAAAATTTTCATTCATGGATTTTAAATGGGATTATGATAATAATAATGTCTACTTACCAATAATAAAAAAATAAATAAATCATAATACAAGATCATTTTGGTAAAATCTATTTATCTTTTTTTTATTCAGGAAATCTTATTGACTTAACAAAGCCTACACCTTCTGCTTTTTCGAAATCTACAAACATGCCAATCAACGCTAGCAATACTATTCAGCTTCACAATGTACCACCAAAATATTTTGCACGAGAATTCTTAAGTCCTTTCTACTCTGAATTTGGTACGGTGATCAAAATTGACTTGATACCTTTTCCACAGAGAATAGTTCTTGTCACGTTTTCAAACAGAATTAGTGCACAAAAAGCTATGGAGTTGGGTGCTAACCTAGATGCGGAGACTATCATAGAAATTTCATGGCCTAAAAAGAAGGTGCAACCAGTGCCAAAACTCCAACCTAAAAGGATTAACACAAAGCGACATGTAAGTAGAAAATTTCTTTTGCTCCTTGTTTTAATGTGTCACTAATAAAGTTTACCACTTATTGTTTTGGGAAAAAAGGTATTAAAAAATTGCAATAATCAAGCTGTGTTGTTTGAGGTGAGTGATCGCTTGCGCACGACTCAACACTCGCCTAAAAGAAAACAAGCAAAAAATTGAATTGAATTGAATTGAAAGTGATTTATTCGCCTGCGTCTTAAGGAATTTACATAACTAATGAAAAATGGAATAAAGTAGCTAATAAGCAGGCCAGGAACTTACCATCCAATAGATGCAAGCGTCTAACCTAAGGGATGGCAACCTGTTACCTGGGCTGGTGAGGATTTAGATATTAGGAAATTCATAAATAATTATTGAAATACCTATCCATAGTGGGGCGGCGTACGGTTCGGCGGTATCTGGGATATGGCCTTTTTTTGCTCGGGATGCTGGTAATCTTAGGAAAAAAGCACCGGATTACGGTATTTAAGATGCTTCACGGTGACGCTAATAAAGGTATGGTTATATATAATAAATAATAAATAAATAATAAATAATGTGCATCTTAATCACAGGTTTTATGCTGTATATACTATACCTAAATTGCGCAAAATAAAACCTTTTATAAGTGATGAACAACACACCTTTTTTTTTTCAAATGACACAGCCGGAATAATAGAAAATAAAAAACATGAACAAGCAAATACTTATTAAAGCCAGAAATCATCATGGCTTAAAACCTAATTTCCGAAAATAAATTTATTTTTGCTTTTGCTTGATGGATTGTGATTGGCCTTTGCTACTGAAGATTTCTTCTGCCCCAAGAACTTACAATGAGAAAATGGTAGCTCCTAAAAATTCTTTTTAAATTCCAGCCCCCAGCATTTTTGAGGAAAATTTTGGTTGTAGCTCCCCCCCCCCCCCTGCGACCAGGGGGAGCTGATGCTACATCAAATCTCAAAAGGCTCAACATTGATGCAGAGTATAATTATGTGGTACATTATGTGGTAATTATGTGGTACTTTTTATTTCAAGTCTTTCTGAAGAAGGGTTTTGCACTGTTTTAATCTCAGCTTGATTCTGTTTTCATGTAGAGTCGAAGAAGCATGGATGACTTCAAGGCAGAATTACAGAATCTTGCTCAGAGTTTGAGTGTTGTTTATTGTCCTACGTCACTGGAGAAGTATGAGTTGTTAGACAAGCTGGATAAGAAAATTAGAGAAGGTATATTATGAAGCCTCAGGAGCATTCCTACCCAATAGGTCAAGAAATCAGCCTGGTGGAGGAAGAGTTAGTAGCGAGGTTAAGTATCTGAGATAAATCACAACAACAAACAGGACTTTGGTAGCCTACACTCTAGATACCGCACATTTATACAGGCTAATTTCAGGCAACAGGCTAGACCTAGCCTGTGGGTTTAAAATCGTGAACATTTTCGTTCTGAAATCTACCTTACTACACAAACTAGCCTGTAGAAATTGCGCTTTTCAGTGCATGGGCTGAAAAAGTCCCGTTTGTCGTCGTGATTTATTTCGGATACTTAACCTCGCTAGTGTCTCACTGCAAAAATTTAAGTATTGGCTCAAGTATTGTTTTATCACCAAATTGAGACAGTCTCATACACCTAACCAAAACTATCAATCTCTTCTTGTGTTAAATTTAGGTCCAAGTGCAATACTGCTACTGGTCATTTTGCTTAAACAACTATTTACATGATTAAAGTTATTGAATCATTATAATATTGAATTTGTCTGTTTTAAGCATAAAGATTTAATGAATATCTTAGCCGGAACGAATCTTTGTTATAATAGCTCATTATAGAGTATCAAATTATATCTATTTTCACTTTAGGAATCAGACGAGATCCAAGAGATTATAAAGTCCTGGTTGGAACATGTGTGGATATGTGTCCTGAGAGGGTTTGTTTATTTGTCTTTTACAGTAGTATTAACTTAAATAAGCTCATAATTTGGTAGCGAATGAAACAAATTAGAAAAAACTATATATAAATAATGTCATGCAAAGTTTAAGTTATAGTTTCAATTATCATTTGGAGAGAAATTTGAGTTTGTTAACCATAACCTTTATGGTTCCAAGATGCCAAATTATTCCAACTAAAATAGCTTTTGATAGCTTTATATTGTTGATAATAAATAAGTACAAGAAAGTTAACTTTAAGTACCTCCCACAATCCACAATCCCAGACCCATTAGAGTTAAAAATGATTGTTATTATTATTATTTCGATATTGAAAGTCGTTTCTTGTACTATTTTATAATTTTAAAACACATGTTGAACTTCAGGAGCGGTATTTTCGAAATGACAAAAATCAATTCAGCTTTTTTGAGGTAAGTTCTTGTATAAAATTTATTTGTTCTTAATTTTTTTTTCAATTAAATATTTTATGGTTCGTTAGTCACAAAAAAAGTTGATAAGAATACAGTGCATTAAAGGGACATAAATAGGATTATTATTTTAATACCTGAAATACCTCTTAGAACACTGACGGTTCTCTGGACACGCAAAAAGCAGTCAAAGAATACAGTCGGTCATCTGCAGATCAAGAAGTTCCACTACCCCACGAGTTACGAACCATCAGTGCTTTGGATCGCACAATGCACTACCTCATTTCAAATATAATGAATGTACATTACAGCACTGTGTCGGAGTGGTTTGACTTTCTATGGAATAGAACGAGAGCTATAAGAAAGGTAAAATAATTATTATTGTTGTTGTTATTATTATTTACATTATTGTAAATAATAGATTAAAGCAGTGAGTACCAAGAAAGAAAACAAGAACTGCTATAGCCCTTGTTGTCTTGGTATTCCCTGGAGTTGAGAGGAGTCTGTAAGTAAGTTCGCGGCCGAAGTCGAGGGCAACCCGAAGGCCCCCTTTTCAATAGCTATCTACCCAAAGGTAGGAGAGGGTGCCACTCCTTTCCCTGGATTTCTCCACTTACCCTCGCTCTAATCCCTTAATGCTGAGTGCCAAGCAGGACAGCAGCGAGTACCAGTTTTCAAGTCTTTGGTCTGACCCGACTGGGGGTTGAACCCACAACCTTGCGAACAGGAGGCAAACACTCTAATCACTCGGCCACCCTCACTAAATAAGGAGTCTGACAGATCACACTGTATTGTCTTTTTTCTGGGTGAAAACTAAAAGGTTTTGGATTTGAAATTTAAAATAGTAAACATTTTAACGAAGCACAAAATTGAACAATCGGCATTGCCAGAGCGATGTTTAAGTTTTAATCTCCAAAATACATAACTTAAAAAGTTTTATGCTAAATGTACAAGAGGTAAAATAATTTTCTAACATGTTTGCATCTCATCTAATGATCGTCCTTGACGTGAAACAGGCTGTAATGAATGTTTTTATATTTTAAAGAAATAAACTTAAAACATGTTTACATGAATATTCGTAACATTTCCTTATAAATCTAGGACATCACTCAACAAAATTTTAAATGCAAAACAAGTATAGGTATTGTTGAAAAATGTGCAAGGTAAGATGTTTTCAAATTTCTATTACCTTTAACTACATAGTAAGAATTTTTTTGTTGAATTAACGCATTGTCTTTTTGAAGACTGTAATATTGAACCTGAACTTTTAACTTTTTTTATTTTCAACTGAATATGTGAAACTCAGAATACTGAATCAAAAGTTAATTACTTTTTTAAAATATGCTCCTTTAAGTTGAGCAGTCTCTTTAAACGAAGAGTCAGCAACAACAACAACAAGTTTATGTTGAATTGAATCTTAATTGATGTTGCTTGATTATTATTAAAACCTTTTTCAAAATTTTACTTGAATTTGTGATATTGTCATTTTAGATTTCATATTTTCTGCTCACATTTTTTGTGCGAGGAAGAAATGCATGTTTTTGATACGAAAATCAACCTGGAAAACTTGACCAAATGTTTACAAACCTTGAAGCATATGTATGAAGATCATTGGATTGAAACTGTATGTAACTTAAGTTCATTCAGTTTCGATTTTTTTCACGGAAAATAAAGGCTTGAAACCCAAGAAAAAATCAAAAAAAAAATTTTGAAAAAATAAAAAGATGACAAATCATTCATAACTGTTCCAATTCTAAGGATTTAAAATCCTGAATTGAATCTATAAATCTTAAACTGTTGTTTTAACTTGCTGTTGTTTTAACGTCAGAACAATACATTGCAATTTGTATTGATTAAGATTGCCCACTTACTCAGGTATTGGATATTGCTTTATCTTTCTAGGCCTCCATATGTCCAAATGAAGCAGAGTTTCGAGGTTACCAAATTTTGTTGAATCTTAATGATGGAGATACACTGAGGTAAGTTTGTAAATACTAACTCTGAATTCAAAGAAGAGCATTCGTTAAGTTAAGTTGAGCTTAACTGATAAGATTTTAAAAGGTGCACTGGTTTTTGAGAATAATTAATATCCTCGATTGGTGGGAAAGTAAAAGACAAAACGGATTTGCGGATCTTTTGAATTTGAAAACACTGATGTTGGGAACTTTTTTTGAATTCAAAATTTGTCAAGAACATAAGAAGCAAACTTTGGATCCTTGGAGGACGCAATGTAACCGTTTTTGGTGCCAAGCAAGAGACTCTCTTTGGTTAAATGATAATTTCCTGAAAAATACAACCATTGAATTTGAATCAGCCCTTCTTACTTTTATAGTTTTCGTTTATTTAATATTTCTCTTTTATTTAGGGAAGTGATGAGTTTCAGCGATGAGATCAGGAAATCTGCTCCGGTGAAGTTTGCATTGCAATGTTTCTCTGCCGTACAAGAAAATAACTACAGTCGATTCTTTAAGCTTGTCAAGTAAGTTCTCTTTACGTTTCTGGTATGTCTTTCTTCCGTTGCAATGTTACATAACATCATCCTCCTGGCCGCAGGCCCCCTGCCACAACCAAAATTTTCCTCAAAAATCCTGGGGCTGGAATTTAAAAAAATTTTAGGGGGTACCTTTGATTTCAGGAGGTAGCTATTTTCTGATTGTAATGTCTGGTGGCTGAAGATATCCTCAGTAGCAAAAGCCATTCAGAACCCATCAAGCAAAAGCTAAATCTTTTCTTTGTTTCTTTTTTCCTACTTCCAACCTTTTTGTATTTTGTTT
>JAUJPO010084971.1:0-10222 GCA_032270745.1 Tiaropsis multicirrata | reverse complement strand
TAACATGTTCTTAATTTTTTGACCTTTCGAAGCCTTATGTTCTTATATACTTTGTTCTTATAAAAAAAACGTGTATCTAAAATCGACAACCCTAATGTAGCGAGTTCACCTTTCGCGTCGCTAATTACCACCAGGTGACGGTCGGGGTCACATAAAAACCATTTCTTGAGAATGGAAGTGTATGCGGACCCTAAACACAAAATTGCTTAAGAAAAAAATGTACCTTTCATTTATCTGCCGTAGCGAGGTCACCTTTCGCGTCGCTAATTACCCCCATGTGACGGTCGGGGTCACATAAAAACCATTTCTTGAGAATGGAAGTGTATGCGGATCCTAAACATACAATTGCTTAAGAAAAAACAACCAACCATCATGATTCACCGCAATTTTTAAATCTTGCAGGCTCTTGGAATCCCATGTTTCCTTGGTGGCATGTCTCGCGGGCTCCTCGGACGAAACTCCAACATACATATCCGTCAACGACGACGTGATGCTCTTTCAGAAGCCGACGTTGTCCTCCTCATCGGTACCGTATGTGACTTCCGGTTAAGTTACGGTCGCGTATTCAACCGAAAATCTAAAATCATTTGCGTCAATCGTAACCAGTCGCAACTGTTGAAGAATTCTGATGTGTTCTGGAAACCCACGGTCGCCATTCAAGCCGACCCATCCTCTTTTGTTGTCGAGTTGCATAAGAAAGGACTGAAACCTACAACTGAAGTAGGGGACTGGGTCCAAATGCTAAAAGAGCGGGAAATTGAGAAGGAGAAAACGAACAAACTGAAAGCAGAAGGCAAACCCGAAAAGTAAATATTATTTTTTCCTTTGGACAATCTCATGATTGTGTATGTCATGTGTGTTAAGCCCGGATAGAAATACTTTCATGTTTTAGGATTAAATATTAACTTGATACCATTCTTACAGAATAGTGTCTGCATGCCCCTCTAAACTATAGGGGTACTTTTCTCTTGAAGTGGTAGGGGGCTGAAGAATTTTAAAGGGGGAGGGGGTTTTGTTATCTAATGTTGAGGGGGGGGGGGGGTCAAAGTTTCAAACTTAAGTCTTAGGGAGACCCCAAAGATACAATAGGTACTTTATACTTTAGATCCAAAAACCTCCAAAGGTTATAAAGAAAACGAAAATCAAAGATAATGTTTTTGAAAAGATATTAAATCACACAGGCTACACTCAGGATAAGGTTGTGAGGCTTTGGAGCTGCCAAATTGAGCCCATTGCAATTTTTCATAGTAAAATCTCTTAAACGAGTTTGGAGAACGAAGCATCGAGACCAAAATTAGTCTCTTTTGTTCAAGCAATTTTTAGAGACTTTTGTACTAAAGAACGACATGGTCTCAATTTAGCAGATACGCAATTTAGTTCGTGGACCTGTACATAACCTATTAAATATTATACGCATTTTGGTTGGGCCGGGTTATGTACACGTCCAAATCGTGCATTTCACACTCTAAATAGTCCCTTGTGTAATCTAGCTATTACGTATGTCAGTCTGTTGTGTTGTGTGTGTTTCCTGTTTCTTTTGTGTTTTATCATTTCAGCTTTTTAAGACTTTGACTGTGGAGCTTAGCTCTTATACTATTTTGAGCAGGTGCCTTCTTCAACTGTTTTATTCTAGGGAATGACTAAACTTTTATTATTTTATTTTCTGATCTTTCAGATATATCAACCCGGTGAAACTTTTACATGAACTCGAAGACGCGCTAGATGAAGATAGCATTATCGTAGCAGACGGCGGAGACTTTGTAGGCACAGCAGCTTACATATTGAGGTATGATGGTATATCTTCCTAGTAGACACGGAACGTTGTGTTAACTTCCATACAATGTTGAAACAAGTTCCAAGTTAATTAATCCAGCAGACACGGAACGTTGTTTCAACATTCAAACAACGTTGTTTCAACACCAGAACATTATTTAGACGTTGAAAGTACGTTGAAAAAACATCATGGGTGATACTATAAATTTAAGTTCGAAGGAATGTTGTGATGTTTTTATCCTTATTACACCCGAGTGAGAGTGGATCACAAAACAAGCTTTTTAGTTTTGTAAGAACACTTTCTATAAGAACATCATGGTGCGATTGTGGAGTTCGGTTAATGTTTAGAACAATAGAAAAAAAGAATAATGCTCACCCTTTGGACGATTATAGTATCTGAACAGGATAGAGGGGAATAAATCTACGAGGGAGCGTTTGCAGTAACACTCCAAATAACACTTAGCTCTTTTGGTAGTGAAAAAGCTTAGATACTTATTTTTTAAACTTCTTGAAGAGACTTTCCCCGTATTTCAAGTACAGTCAAACTCATGCAATTCGAATTCCTAGAATTCCTAGAACGTTAATTTGGACGGCACCGAAGATTTTGTTCGAATTGTACTTTTATCGAGTTTTCGAATTATAGGAGTTCGAATTGCATGAGTTAAACTGTATCTCGTGACCTTTTTATTTCTTATGTTCAGACCACGTGGTCCATTGTGTTGGCTGGATCCTGGGGCGTTTGGAACGTTGGGCGTTGGAGGTGGATTTGCTTTGGGCGCCAAATTAGTCCGCCCTGAGAGTGAAGTGTGGATCATTTGGGGAGATGGATCATCAGCTTATAGTATCGCTGAATATGATACTTTCAAACGATTTAAGGTAAGGAGATTTTAATCAAATAGCTTGATAAGATCTTTAAAAATCCTTGAAGACCGTCTAACAACACGTCGTGGTTATCAACCTTGGTCTCTGTACTAGAAACCAAGGTTCGATTCCCATCTGCGGTGGCTCACCCAACCCAAGTCTGATTTGCAGACCCATACTAAAACCGTTTGACGTATGAGTCTGCTAAATAAGCTCCCTTTTGTTTTCCGATTCGGTTTTAGTTCAGTCTGTAAAATACACGAAATTTAGCGAGTTGTAAAACCCAGGCGATTTGAGAGTTGAGAGGCGAGTGAAGGGGTAAGTTCAAAAGTTGTAAAGGTTTCTAATGAAAAATGAACATAATACGCTGTGATCATTATGGCTCTCTCCGTCATACCACACCTCACTTGCCTCATTATTATGTCAGATTTTTTTTTATCTTTATTACAAAGAAACAAGCTCTCTAGTTATAGATCTTCATAAAAAAATCAACACTTCAGTCGCCGCAAAGAATGCTCTATAGAGTAGATGGCATTAGAAGACATTTCATTCCAGTCAAATTTTTACCAAAACATTCGAAATTCAGAGCATTCCAATATCTTGTTGACAAATCTTTTTAATGTAAAAGAAAAAGACTTCTACAGATTTTCCCAACTGTTCTTATTTTTCAAGATTTAAAAGAAATTTAAAAAGTGTTTGTAAGAGTACTCTTTTAGCTAAACACCACACTATTTTTCTTTTCGAAATTCGATCAGTAAGCATTGTTTTTTCAAAATCTCCAGATCATATGATTTTCACTGTTTTGAGAGCATAAATTCCTCGTACTTTTCTGATCAGCAAGAGGTCAAGAGAGGGTAGCACAGGGTATACAAAAGTAACGTACATGTTACCATTTGATGGATTTTAGAGGTCTTCGTTGAAATTTGTTGAAAACGACAAACAGCCATAAAAATGCCTTCGCTTGTCCGCTATTTTATTTTTCCACACTGTTTACCATCTGTCATAAGGGGAAATTTTTTTTTCAAATATAACCTTCGCCAAGCATAATTGCCCTTCGAGGCGAAGAGCGGCATATTCTGGGACAGAGAATTTTTCGACTATTTAGTATTCTCTATAAGAAGCACGTTTCGTTAGAGGACGAGAAGCAGCCTAACCCAACCCTTGTGAGGTTCAAGGTTGCTGACGGGACCCTTAATTGCGTTAACACATGAGTGGGCTATATAAGTTAACTTTTAACCTGATATAGATGATAGATACCTTATCGAACAAAACAATGTCGAACCAATTTTTCGTCGACCTAAATCATTCGTCGGACATAATTTTCGTCACCTCAAAAAAATTTCGTCACTTTTGTCCGACATTTTTTTGTCAGATAAGGTAGCTTCTGCTCTGACCCGAAAACATATTAGATGCTCATAAAAAGTTGTGTCAGTAAGAATCACTTTCACTTTCAATGCAAAGTATAGTAACACGACGTCATTGAATTTTAGGATTGTGCTTGTCGGTAATCGATCTCTATAGCTAGTAGATTGGATATACTGGAAATACCTTTCTTTCGAATATTTTTTATATTTTGGTGTAAAAAGGAGGAATGTTATGTAAATGGTAGATATAGTTAATATAGTTTTAATAGGAATTGATATTTCATTGTCATGGTGAATATTGACGTCACAGAAAAATTAGAAATTACGCCATGGGGCTGACTATGAGAATAGAAATAAAACCTTTTTCCATTATTGAAATTGAATTTTTGAGCAGGTAGAAACCGAGGGGTGCAGATAGAAACCAAGGGGTAAAAACTATTTTTCATTCTTTTTGGTTGTCAGTGATTGGTTAAAAATCTCATACTCCGTTTTTATTGGTTATTCTTTTAGGTTCCAGTCATTGGTCTTATCGGTAACGACGCATGTTGGTCACAGATTGCACGTGAACAAGTTCCATTGTTTGATAGTAGTGTCGCTTGTGATCTAGTGGTAAGAAATCTTTTAATACCTTATCGCACAAAGAAATGTCGGACAAAAGTGACGAAATCTTTGGAGATGACGAAAATTTTGTCCGACAAATAATTTAGTCCGGCGAAAAAAAAGTCCAAAAAAAAAGTTTTTTAGGTTAAGTTTTTTGACAAAAGTGACGAAAATTATGTCCGACGAATAATTTAGTCCGACATTGTTTTGTCCGATAACCTTATCCTTACACGGGTTTCCAAATAAAAAGAAAGCAGCTAAAACACGTGGTTTTATTCTTGTGTGGATTTTTTTTACCGCTTTGGTAATGATTTAACCAATCACATTGAAAAGTCATGTAAAAATCACATATTTCGAGTAAAAACGCCATTTGTTTGATGCAGCTTTATTATGAACCCCGTGTATTCACCCGATTTCCCCGATACACACCCTCGTTTCACAGACCCGGTGGGACCCCCTACCCACTGTAAATACAGGCCCAAAAAATCTACCCCGGTGGAAAAATAGCATATAAATTTGTCCACACTGGAAAAAGACCTATCCCCATTGAAAAACGTAAAAAGATTTATATCCCCACTATTCGAACAAGGAACAATAGAATTTCGTATCCTCAGTATGGAAAAAAGTGCCCTTTTAATAACCCTGTTGGATATTATCTCTCTTTATTTATCCCCACTGACAAAAGAATTTCCACCGGGTTACTGAGACAGGGGTGTGATTTGCGGACGAATTGAGCAAATAAATTTGAATTGAATTGAATTGATGATTTTACTCCCTGTAATTTTGTATCTTCTTTCTTCCTTTAGTATACGGATTATGAGAAAGTTGTTGAAGGGTATGGTGGTAAAGGTCTTCGTTTGGAAAGTGATGACATCAAGTCCATTTACGATACTTTCCAAAAAGCCAAAGAAATTGCCAAAGACGGGGAGCCAGTCGTTATTAATGCTCTTATTGGAAAGAGTGATTTCAGGGCTGGATCTATATCAGTTTAGAAAGGGAATTTTGGGGACTTGCGTAGATGTTTGACTCTAAGAGGGATATTTTTGTTATAATATGTTATTGCAGAGGCGGATAACAGAAGGTCTTCATAGTTTTTGACGGAGAGTGTTGACTTCCATATAAGGAATATATGAGCAAAACAACACTCTCCGGCAAAAACTTTTGTTTGTTTTTTTGGTTTACCATTACTAAATAATAATATTTCTCACTGGAAAGAGTGATTGAGATCAGAGCTGGATCTTGAACAATTAATTAAGGTTGATCAATATCTGTTTGTTTCTAGCAGGTTGCTCTCGACTCTTTTTTTAGTGATATTTTTTCAATAGATAAGTATGAATTAACCTTGGCTTTTTGAAAATATATTTGGACCAAATCGTAGAGCCTGAGACAGTGAACAGAAAAGGATCTTGAAGTTTGTTAACAACATAAAATGCATCTTCCAATTTGAGATTTTTAGTTTCTAAAAATCCCTTGAATAAAATAGGCAAATTTTTGTCTCGTCGCTTCGTTTTCCAAACACGTTTAAGAGACTTTACTATGGAAACTTGAGTGGACTTAAATTGGTAGGCTCACAACCTCTACATGCTCCCTCTCGGCTGCTCTTGCTTCTGTTTGCCCCCAGTGATATAGGAAAACTTTAATAATTTTAGTGTTTAAGTAGTATTTTTATATGAAAATTTTGGTATGTAAATGTTTTAATGATTTAATGTAATTTAGCATGCATTTTATTCTACATTCACGCCATAGTGGTGACATGAATATATAATATGATAAAATAGTAAGATAATATGAAAAATCAACCTCAGATTGTCTTGACTCTCAGAGGCGTATACAGAAGGTGCCGAAGATAATTTTGACGGAGAATGTTGACTTCCATAAGGAATATGAGCAAAAGCAACACTCTCCGTCAAAAACATTTCAGAACCTCCTAGGTCATATCTCGTCATAAGATTTTTATGGGGAAAATCGAACAACAGACCGTTTTTTGCCACCGCAGCGAGCGAGGAGGCACTCATAGGTTCACGCATAATTATGCGGTTTTAATGTTAAAAGCCCGGTGATATGAATTTTTCCGGACAAAAAAACAAACAACGAAATTTCCAAATACTTTCTCGCTTTCCCTTATGCGTGAAACTAAAGTGCCTCCTTGGTCGCTGCGCTCCCTGCGGTGACAATAAAGATTTCTTCTTAAGGAAGGAAGGTTTTCCTTTTCATCTATAGATTGTGGTCATCAACACTTGTTGTTGTTGTGAAACTTTTTAATATAAGAACCAGTAAATTTCGGCCGAGACTTGGATGTTCTTAACGTTTTCTTAGGGAGAGATTTGGGCAAAAAGCATGAAATGAAATGTTTTGCGAGGATTTAATTTCGCAAAAATAGCTGAAAATTAATCCAGTTCAAGGTATACTAGATTTATAAATTCATGTTCTCTACCTTTTTTTTAGTCCTCGTTTTAGTCCCTCCTTATATTCCAGAAAAAAATTCTGTGCCCTCTTTTGAAACCCTTGCTTTCGCAAATAATTTTGGATGGTCCACCCTTAAATTGAACGCGCAAGATTTTGCTTAATGTACATTATTCTAGATTTATTTAAAAAAATCATCTTGTTTATGTATAAGTGTGAAAAGCATGTTTGTAATATGATAAGCTTTCTTTTTCCAAGTTGAAGTTGTTTAAAATAAGTCAAAATAATTAGAAATGTCAGTAATAGGTTTTAAAGGACAATTTCAATATACCTCAAGAGAAGAAATTTTCGCGGGAAGAATTAAAGACCTCAAACTCCATCAAACTAGCGAGTTTAATGGTCAGTTTGACACATCTGATTTGACCGTCAAACTTAATTTTTTACAAAAAAGTAAAAAAGAAGAAAAAAATCCAGTTTGATGAGGTTTGACAGCACCGAAGTTTCAAAGTACCGAAAATTATCTAAATTGGCGAAAAAGCCTAGAAAAGCCATCTTTGAGGTCAAATATCTTCAGATCAGTACAAAAATCGGCTATACTCGCTTAAAAGTCTTCAATATAGTTTTTTGAGGGCTTTTATGTGGTATAGATGGTTTTTGATAGAAATGATTTTGAAAATGTAATATTTTTCACCCCCTTGGGCTCTTGCCTAAGAACAACAAACTTTGGCTTAAAAATTTTTTTCCCAAGAGCCTCAGAGTGAGGCTTTTAGTACGGTATGTTAATCTACATCAAATTTCGGTTCGGACGGTACCAAATATGCTAGTCCGTAAAGTTTTGCAATTTTACTTTTTTACTTTCACAATTCGGCCAGACTACTTACTTCTATTACTTTGACACTACTTTGAAGACCCCCCCTTATACAACTTTTGCTGCAAATTCTACTGCCCTCAACAGAAACAGATTCCCTTTATTTTCTTAAATTTTGGAAATTCCCTCCTTTCATATTCTCAAATTTGCAGTTAATGATTTAAACTGACCAACTAAACTTCACACAGAAAATGTACATTTATTGTAACTTTTAAAAACATATTTAATGAACATAAGCAGTACTGCATTTAACATACAAAAATTTATACGAGAAATCAAATAAATTCAAAAAAATTGTCTGATGAAATTAGTTATTTAGACATTTAAAAGCAAAAAGAACTCACACAATTTTGAAACTTTTAATAGTATAATAATAAAACCAAAATATAATTCAAAAGAAGCAAAATGCCACATAATCCTGATTTGTCATTTGACTGCATGAAGAATTTGTAATACTATGAAGATTTTAATGTCTTTGTAAAAATCGATGTTCTTTTTGCTGCAATATTTTAAAAATAAAGGACCATCGGTACGTGCCCACTGTTTTATTTTATCAATCCTTTTTACACCAGATGACTTTCAAAGTTACAGCTGCTCAGGAGAACTATCAAGCATTCAACTCCAAGGAAGTAAATTCATAATTTCATTTTTAATTTATTAAACCTCTATTCATCGGCATTTGGGTCAGCATTAGTGTCAGCAGAGGTCCAAAGAGTCAGATTGTCACGTAATAATTGCATAATCAATGTACTGTCTTTGTACGAGTCTTCATTAAGGGTGTCCAACTCAGCGATAGCTAAATCAAAAGCTTTTTTCGCCATTTCACAAGCCATATCATGATTATCTCTGATCTCGTAATAGAATACAGAGAAATTCAAAGCTAGTCCTAATCTAATTGGATGTGTTGGTTTTAATGCCCCTCTATCAGCAATACCCTCTGAGCACGTCGTAAAAGCTTCTTTGTAAGCGTCTTCCGAGTCGGTGATGCTTTCTTGACTGTCAGATTCTGATCCAACTTCAGCGAGATATCTGTAGTAATCACCTTTCATCTTTAAATAAAACACTTTGGACTCAACCAATTTTTCTGCCTTATCAGCGTCGCTTTCGTTCTGTGCATCAGTTGTAGCTTTAGGAATCAGAAACTTTGAGAGGAGCTCCAAAACTTCTTTACAGATATCCTGGAGTTCTTTTTCAACTTTTTCTTTGTATTTTGTTGCCAGCTCCATTCTTCTCTCATTTCCAGTTTCTTTGGTCTTAGCTTCAATGCTCGAAATCACACGCCATGATGATCTTCTGGCACCTACAACATTCTTGTAAGCAACTGATAAGAGATTTCTTTCTTCTTGCTGAAGGGCCTCTCCGATTTCAGTAACCTTCTTCATAGCTGCTGCCATATCATCATAACGTTCGGCTTGCTCTGCCAATTTGGCATTAGAAACAAGTACAGTTCTTTCGGTAGCCATTAGATCAAGATTTCAGTTTAAAGATAACACAATTTCTTTTACTATCTCAAGTTCAGTGGAGAAAGATATGCGCACTGTAACAGCATGTATGACTTCAACTACAGAGATAGGGGTGGTGGATGAAACATTGACTATAAATGGTTCTATTTATAAAACGAAATCTATTGGCTCGCGTCTTTCAATTGAACCAATCAAATCACTTGGAGAATACGTCAGCGTGATGATGGAGGGAAAATGAAAAGTCTGCGAGGCTAGTTTAAGAGAAAATCGACCAGCCTAGCGTAAACATTCGATTCATAATGGCTGTCATAGTTACGATAAACTATACTTAATTTTTTGAGCAATCTGGACAGTATATTTGCAGTATGAATGGAAATAATATTGTTAACATGTTATGTGGGTATTTATAGTTTTTAACAGCTAGATCACATCAAAAAATATTTATACTTTCCAAGTTTCTTGTTTCTTTGCTTTTTTTGAAAGATACATTTTTTTGGGGGGTGTGTGCCAGACGGAATTCCGTGCCAGACGGAGATCCAGTTTTCAGAAGATAGCAGATTTTGTCGAGATCTCCGGGCAGCATCCGGGCGTTAAACTGAAATAAATGTTGAAAAATGCCTGTACGCCATCCGGAAGACACCCGGGTTGATCTCCGGGCGCCTAAGATAAGGGGTCGTCGACAAACGACAATCCTTTTTTTAACGGCCTCAGGCCGTTAATGAGGCCATCGACATTCGATTTTCGAATTTTTTAGCAACATTTGGCCGTTAAGGGGGGGGGGGGGGAGGGTCAAGATAATGCCGTTAAGAAAGAGTCGAAAATCTCCTTTAATGAAAAATGGGTTAATAACCTTGATAATGAAGAAAACAATAGAAAAATCAATCCAAACA
>JAUJPO010084960.1:0-10223 GCA_032270745.1 Tiaropsis multicirrata | reverse complement strand
ATGTTTAGTTAATATTTATCTATGACATCTATATAGCTAGTTAGTAGTTATAATGGCGTCATAATGCTCACTTTGAGCAGGAATAACTTTTCTTGTGTTAATTTTTACAATATAAGATAAATCTTTTTTGGAATCTAAATCAAATTTCCGATCCAACGATCTATGATATGTCCACTTTTGGTAAAATTCTCCTACAGCCCAAAAAATGATGACGTAATAATGCTCACTTTGAGCACGAATAAATCTTTTTGTGTTAATTTTTACAATATGTGATAAGCCTTTTTTGGAATCTACATCAAATTTCCGATCCTGCGATGTATAATGTGTTCACTTTTGGCAAAGTTGATTTTTGGTGAAAATAAAATGCTTACATCAGCAAAAAATCAGCAAAAAAGGCATATTTTTTTTGGGTCTTGGACTAAAATCAAAGTATATCCCCTAAAGAATCACTGTGCCAAATTTCATGCTTTTTGCTAAAAATGCACAATTATTTCACCATTGGTTTATACAGTACTAAATAAACTTACATTGGGTAGTTGGAAAAGTTTGACAGCTTGCGAAACAATTTCGTTGGCTTCCATCATGATGTTGACGCTCATTTGAACACTGGGTAAGGTGCTATCGATGTTCTTTCCGTATAACGTGATCTTCAGCTCTTTGGAACCGAGGTTGGTGTGGCGAAGAAAAACCTGCAACACAAAAAATTTCACATTTCACACTTTAATTATTTCACCCTTAGCCCTTACCACGCACTAACTATTTTGAAAAATGTAAAAAAATTCATCATTTTTTTCCGAAAAAATATTTTTTCAAAGGCAATTTCTCGACCAGGACAAATGATTTAGGTATCAACTTTGGCATCGTTGGAAAGCTCTTTTTCTCAGCTATAAAAAATAGTATATGTTTTTGGCTTAAATGTCAAGTGGTTAGGAGTTATGACCAAAAGACTGTGTACCGGTAAAACGACCTTTTCTAAACGTATACATACGTATTCTGTGTGGAAAGGGTTAATCCATTTGTAAAGGGACTCTTGACTGACCAAGAGACACCCTTTTCGACCTAACTTCAGGCTTTTATCACTTATTCATCCCGCGGGAACCATCTCAAAACATAACCTACAGGTGCATAGGAAGCTAAAACCCATGGTTCCCAGTAAAAGGTGGGATTTTGGCCTTTTTTTCCTGGACTACCCCTTATCGTGATAGAAAATCTAATGTACAATGTAGGTACTTTAAAGGTAGATTAGCGGTTTTTAAAATAAAGAAAGTCTTTACTAGAACTCAACAGCCAATAACTACATCGCAAATTCGATCGAATCTTCTCTTTACTTTAACCTGAATGACGTACACTGTACTACGTCCAAAAAAGACATTTTCATGGCAGTCTATTGGACATAACTCAAAAGCACACGCCCCGTTGTTTTCGAAAGCTGAGACCAAGGGCTTTTCATCAGTGGTACCAAAAGAATGGTCTGAATCTTATCACTGTGACCACAATATGCTTTGAAGTTTAAAATTCATGAAAAAAATACAACGTAAAAAGTTTTAGTAAAAAAGGAATCCATTAGGAATTGTAAATTAAGAATGGGACCGACCAACCTGTTTGGCTTCGACATGGGCAACATCCACTTTACGAACCAAAATATCATTATCGCCTAACTTCGTTTCCACGCCGTTCTTATGAACAAACGTCAAATAAAATAACGTCTTTTGTTCTTTGCAGTTGAATGTGTTACAAATGTCGTTCTGTTGAAAGAAAGAAAAAAATGTTTGTCTTACGACCTACTGTGATAGCACAGCCCTACGATCGGCAAGACATAATCACGAAATCCAAGTTTCACTTAAACCAGATCATTAATCTTCTTCAACTCCGATTCCCACACTGTGGTACTACTGGGTTCACTTGCGTTTGATACAAGAATGTGTGTAGATATAGAGAAAGAATCGAATATAGGAACAAAGAATGGACTGAACGACTACAGAATTTGTTTGAATTTGCACTGAGAGTGCAAACTATACCTTATCAGCTCCTCGTTTCAAAAAACTCGCTATTTCTACATACTCCACGCAACTATATAAACAAAGCTATTTACCAGAACGTCTTTAGTTGTAGATTTTTTAGTGATGATTATTTCGCGCCAAAGGATGGGGTGGTCGACAGAGCCTTCGTGTACACGTAGCATAAAGTGATCTGAAGACAAAAAAGTTGATGTTTTTATTTCACATCAACAAGAAACTTGAATCAACATCAGAAATCAAAATCGGAATCAAGATTTTGGATAATGATAACTAGGTGGTACAGACGAGGACTTTAAAGTTCATGAATTCATCATACTTACCAAATTGGCTAGATTTTCTTTCGGGGCTCGTCAGAGGTGAAAGTTCTATTAACAGAGAGAAGTAAAAAAAATCAATGAATCGTCACATGGACACTTTCGTTTTTTGACATCAACCGTGTGTTTTCAACAAAACTCATTAGAATACAAATACAAAGTATGTACAATCTGGCAATACGGTACAAAGTTCATAAAACATTGACTTCATTTAGCTCAAACGCTTTAAAAGTCAGTTTAATTTTGGTACATATTATATCATCCATCAAAATCTCCAGCTTCAAAACTTTTAAACCGTCGTCAACAAAACTTCCAGGAAGAACTGTAAACTCTACTTAATAAACAACAGAAAAACCTTGTTGTTGGGTGGTAGGCGGAGGGAGGAAACATTGTGGATTATTTTCTTTGACAGCGTACGGTGGAAGAAGAACACTTCGTAGAATACCGAAATTGCACGATTCCGTTATTTGGCTTACACAGTATGCGTGGACCTGTATGATTTAAAGAAAGAAAACAGTCATTAGGGAACTTGGTTTATATTCAACAGAGTAATTGGGCTTTTCCAGAAAAAATCCATATTCCCTTCACTGTTAAGAATGTCAATTTTTCTTAACACCAACCCCCCTCCCTCCCCCGGATATCCGTGCCGAAAATTTCGAACCCCCTGGATATCCTAGGATATTGAAAATTTTGAACCCCCATCCCCTGGATATCCTATATCCTCAACAGGGGGATCCGGACTTTTTCTGGAAAAGCCCATTACAGCATAAGTCATACACAGTTGAAGTACAGTTTAACTCCTGTAATCGAACTTCTATAATTCGAAAACTCATACAATTCGACCAAAGTCTTCAGTCCCGTCCGACTTAATCAAACTCCTATAATATCATCTTTTTTTTCAATTGCAATAAGTTGGACCTCAAAGAAATATTGCTTACCGTGGTAGCACACCATGTACATCTCAAGCCATACAAACAATCAGTACTTGAACATGCTTTGTTGCAAGCAGTACATTTGGAATTGTTTGGTAAATGTCCTTCACTCCAATGGTGTTGCTGCTTAACACGGAGCTGGTAGAAAGACAAGAGAAATCATCTGTATATTGGCAAGCGGAAAACCTGCCATTAGGATTGTCGTACTTTTAATAACCCTAGCAACTTCTTTGCTACAGTTTAGACACCCTTGTGATGCTACTATTTTTAGTTAAGTGACTGTCAAAATTTTAAATTTGTACATACCATATTACTTCGAATAAAACCCCGGGGTGTTTATAATTCTTTTTGGATTTTTATAGGGAGGGGGCCGTTTATTTGTGGAAGGCGTTTAAAAAAAGGGGGGGGGGGGCGTTAAATTAAAAAATTAAAAAAAATTAAAAAAAAAAAAATTTTATTTTAAAAAAGGGGGGCGTTCATTTCATAATTAAAAAAAATTGAACACAAAAAATTGTTATTGGTCAATGCGATTGATAGATTTTTGTTACAACAACAACAATTTTGGAGCTGAAATTTTAGGAAAAAGGGATTGTAAGGTAGAGAAAGTTTTCTGTTTATAGAAAAATAAGATTGAAAAATATCGTTGTTCTTGTGTCTAAATATAACCCATTTCCCTCGAATCAGCTCAAAATCAGCATTGTTTCGAATAAACGCCCCCTTTAGGGGAGGAGCGTTCTTTCAAGGGGGCCCCGTTTATTAAATATTATCCGTAGAAAAGGGGGCGTTTGTTCGAGGGGGCGTTTGTTCGAAGTAATACAGTAGTTGGAAAAGATAGTTGAGCCATCCAAATAACTAACCTGTGCAACAGCATGTGAATAAGTGGACGTCCTTTTGCAATTGTGTATGACACGATTTCTACAAGCTTCGTGTGTATAGTAATAACATTCTGTCAAAGTGGAAAAGAATAGCAATAACATTCTGTCAAAGTGGAAAAAGAAAGACGAATTGTGTATGGTACGATTTCTACAAGCTTCGTGTGTATAGTAATAACATTCTGTCAGAGTAGAAAAGAAAGAGCTAAAATATTTTAGTGAAACCCCTAAAGTTAAAGGTTTTTGTTGGTGAACCTAAAAAATTGTGAAATCCAGGGTACCCACAGTGTTGAGGAAGCCCAGGGGGTCTATATTAATCCAGGGTTTGCGTGAAAATAGAATATCTAGGGGACATGACCCGTGCTAAAAATTGTATCCTCGTCATGCAAATTCCAGAGTGTGTGAAAAAATTTCAATGTTGAAAATCCACGGAGGTCCTGGACAAGCTCAATGACGAAGACTGGTATTCGATTTCCCATATCCACACACAGGGAAAAATGAGTTCGATGATGGAGTCATGACGTTAAAAAATATAGGGAAATGATGAAACGAACCTTGGCATGATAGGTCGTTATCATTGAGTGCTTTTCGACAAACATTACAAAAACGTTTCTTGTCCAATTCTTGTTTGATCAAAGAATGAAATTTCGGATGCTAAAAAATAAAGGGAACCAGAGAAAGTAAAATGTTAGAATTAATGTGTTTGGTATTCTCCAGCAAAAGGTGCACAAGCTTAAAATTTCATCACGTAATTTCATCACTGACATCACTATTTCATAAATCACACCATAACATCAAAATGTAATATCTCATAATCTTGCTTCTTTACCATAATTCCTATGCTTCCTAGTTTTCTCAAACACCTTTAAAACATAATCCTCTCCGGGAAAAGGTCTATTAAAGGTCAGACAACACCCTTAAAATTAAACTTCAGCACACGTACACAATACTTAAACTTACTTGAACTTGTCGAAGCGCTTTGAAGTTACACAATGTTGTGATTTGAAATTGACATCGTTCATGAGTCGCGTACCCACAATCTAAAACATGCAACAAATCAATCTATGATTATAATTTTCGTTGTGGTTATAAAGCCTTTACCACGCCGACTACATCCTGTTTGAAAGGCCGTTTTTCAGGTACACCGTCTTTTGGCCATAACTCCTGACCACTTGACATTTAAGGGAAAAACATCTCCTATTTTTGTAGCTGAGAAAAAGAGCTTTCCAACGATACCAAAGTTGATACCTTAATCATTTGTCCTGGCCGAGAAATGGCCTTTGAAAAAATAGATTTTCAGAAAAAATTATTTTTTTTTTGACGTGGTAAGGGTTAAGTCTCTTAGAATGTTGCATTCCTTCCTATAACTCACAACTCACAAAGAGAATGCACAAGAAAAGTATGTTTTCACCGAATTTGCTGCTAAAGTGAAAGTGTAACTACTTTTCCACAGAAAACGACTTGGATAACGGAGTAGTTTCTTTAGTTTTTATATAAGAACAATATATGAATAATATAAGAACACGAGGCTTCGAGGCCAAAAAAACTATAAACATGTTAAGAACATTTGGAGGCTCTAGAGAATGAAGAGCATAGAAATAAGAACATTTATTCATTTTTGATTATGTACACATGAATTAGAAAACTTAATTAAGAACATTTTAATAATATTTTAAGGTTTGAAACCAAAAAAGCTAAGAACATCAGAAGGCTTCTCTTCGATTTTCATTGTTCTTATAGAAAAAACGTGTACGCATTACCTACCATTACACTGCATCCCCTGGTTGGTCAATCCCCACAACAAATCGGAACAATAATGACAATAAGTCGGCTTGTGAAAAGTTTTCCGCTTGAACAGATGACCCGTGATTTCTGATCTGCATTCTGATTGGTCGTCGGTGAAGTTGCTGTCTTCATTGTTATTGGTTGCTTTGTCACCACCAAGACAAGGTGTTGCGATCTTTTGACGGCAACGATCGTGACTGATGTATTTGCAATCTAAGAGATATGGAAGAAACATAACTGAGTGTGCAAGAAGTAAACATACTGTTGGTAGGCGGTAGTTTCTTGCATATGCAACGTCGATCAAAAGGCTGTATACTTTTTTTGTTAATTGATTGCATATGCAACTTTTACTTGTACTTGTTTCTTTAACCGTATCATCTTCTTGACGACGGTCGGCGATCGGTTATTGCTATTCAATCGTGTCCACCTTTTCTCCTCTGTAAGGCTTTCTTTGTAGAATTGGTCTTTTGTGCAATTTTTGTTCTTTATGACTTTGTCTTCAAGTGCTTTGTCTGCTTGGTTTTGTTCGTTTATTGTCGTTGAAAAGTAAACATTTTGTAAGGCGGTTATTGCCTATCAAGATGTCCCAGATAACTTTCTTGTTGTCTTGCAACAAGTGAATGTCTTCGGCCAAAAGGTTGTAGACTTTTTTTAAATAGCAGAAAATCAGCAAAAACACAGTACAACTGCACTCTTAACCTTTTATAGTCCAGCATTGTGCATGCAAATAGGAGACTATACGAAGAAAATAAAACATTAGACATTTGTAAAATAGCGAGGTTACGCAAGAGAGTTTTTAGGACCTTAGGCGGTATAGGTCGGCCTGTACATAAAGTTTTGTTTACAAGTTCTGTTTAGACGAATTATGTACAGGCCATATCTAAGGTCCTAAATATTCTCTTGCGTAACTCGCTAATAGGAGGCCAGGTCGCATTTATGATAAGAAATTAGAAATGTATTTTTCAGGAGACAATGAATCTTACCGAGACATTGAACACCTTGATTGGTCAATCCCCACAACAAATCGGTGCAATGTTGACAGTAGGTCGGTTTGTTGAACGTTTTCTTCTTAAAAGTATGTGTCTTCTGTTTGGTTGGTGGTGCCGCTTGACCGTTCAGTGATAACGATTGAATGTCCATGAATGAACGTTCGGTGGATGTTTTAGTGATGTTGTGTTGTACGATGTTTATGATACACTCACTGCTGTATGTTGTTGATTCTGAAGTAGAATAAAGTTTTTGATATTGAGACAGTTCACTCCTCCTCTCTACTAGCAAAAATGTAAAAAGAAATTCTCGTTGCTTGATAGCATTATTGAGCTATTATAATGGAGATCATAAAATGTTCTTTTTTCGATCTAATCTGTTGCTTATTATTTATTGAATTGTCAGAAAGGTTAAAAAGAATTGAAAGTTAGAATAGGGTTACATAGCATTAGGAAACCAGCTATTTTGCATTGTTGTTGATGGACAACCTTAAGAAATCTTTCTACACATTTTTTTATAAGAACAAAGTATATGAGAACATAAGGCTTCGAGGCCAAAAAATTAAGAACATGTTAAGAACATTATTTTGGAGGCTTTGGAGATTCAAGAGTATCGAAATAAGAAAAAATTTTAATGCTTGAAACCACAAAAGCTAAGAACATTAAAAGACTTCTTCAAAACTTCGAATCTTAATGTTCTTATACAAAAAACGTGTATTTATCAATTTGACATAACCATAAGCAGCCTTGTAAAGCACTCCTAAAGAATTCTCATTTGATCATGCTATTCACAACACATTATATTGTTATGTAATGAAGTAAATGTAAAGAGAGGCTACCTATAAGTATAATACACCAAAGCGAAAAGAAAGGCTGCAGAAACTTGTACAAAGTAAAGTAAAAAAGTCGAATATAATTAATTCTCTACGAAATCACAAAAATATAGAAAAAACTTTAAAAGTTTTTTTGCGAGGGCGGGTACCTCAGATTTCGAAAAAAGAAAAGAAAAAAGGAGATGGAACGATGTTAAACTTTCACAGCACGTAGTATTTAAATAGATATTACTGCAATAATATAAAGTGATTTTGCATTATTATAACTCAGCTCGATGGGGGGCGACTAACGCTTTAAACATCTCGTTAAAAAAAGATCTGACTGTTTATTTGATAAAAAAAGACACTCACAGAACATTTCGTTTTCGCAAAGTTTATATAATCAAAGTAGAAAAAACCGAAAATGTTGCTAGACATATCTCTCCTTCCAAACGAAAGGAAGAATTTCATACTATAATTATTATTCATACCTATAAATTTTGAAAAATGAAGAACAAACCAATCGACTTATAGGGAAAGGAGGTCACTTTACAATAACTTCAAGTACTTTGTTTTAATCAGAAACGGAAGCTTTTGAGGTAGGCCTCCAAATGAAGTGAAGAAAGAAAGGATGAAACAAAATGAAACCACTCTTTTCTCAACAATAAAACAACACCATCGTGTCTTCTATCTACTAATCAATGGATTGATGATCATACAAATAAAATCTTCCACCTCTTGCTTGTCATCAAAATGCAACTGATTTTAAAACAGATGATTAACAGGAAAACATTAATTAACAACGATAATTACCTTAATGATTCTGTGAACTACTTTTTGCAACGATCAGCAAAATCACAAACATTTAAGACGTGTTTTAGTAACTCTAAGCAAAACAAAGTTTTAAAAAATCTTTTAGAAGTGCATAATTCACATAGCTTTTCCCATTCAAGCCAAAAATATAAAGTGCTTTTATTTTGTCCAATACGCGTTTTCTTTTATAAGAACAAAGTATATAAGAACATTATAAGGCTTTGCGGTCAAAAATGAAGAACATGTTAAGAACATTTGGAGGCTTCAAAATCAAGAATTTAGAAATAATCTGTTAACTGTTAACATTTTTTTCATTTTTGATTTTGTACACATGAATTAAAAGACTTAACATTGTAAGAAATTTTTTTAGTCTTGAAACCAAAAAAACATTAGAAGGCTTCTTCGAATTTTAATGTTCTTATATAAAAAGCGTGTAGGGGGCGGGGTTCAAGGGGGCAGGGTTTAATCAGCCTTGGTTGACTTAATATGCTAACTAATGGTGTATCCAGGTGTTTCAAGTATAAAGGGGAACAGGATGAGATAAACTTTCAAAAAAATTACGTTGAGACTTACAAATCAGGAGTTAATCCAGCGAAAATTCCCCTTCAAGTTCGAAAAGTAAGGAGACAATCTAGATCATTTGTTGTTGTGAGGTCGAAACAACAAAAATAGAAAGGAGTATATAAAAAAATAGGTTTTTAAATCTCCCCTATTGGTCGGTAAAAGGTGAGGACAAAGGGAAACAATTCTCTATTTTCGTTCACCATCAAATAAACAGTACAGAAGAAGAAAAGAAAAAAGAAAAAAATGAAATATTTATCATGCATCCGTTACTGACAATAGTTTTCAAACAGAATATTTCCCTTCCATTCCCTTCTTCCTTCCTTTTTCACCAAGAAAAATGAAACATAACACTTACAATAAAGATTGAAAAAAAAGGAATCAAAAATGAAGAAATCGTGCAAAACCAAAAAAGAAAACATTCAAACTTCAAAATTCTATCAATAGGAAAGATTTGAATCTATATCGATGACGTAGTAGAAGAAACATTGCTTTCGAAAGATAAACACAATCGAAATTCCTTTTTCCGGCATACACTACTGTAACTACAAAGTGTGAAAAACACCATGTAAGCTAGCATGATAAATTGACATCCTTGTGCAAAATACATTCAAAAGGCATTCAAAAGCAGCAAAAGATCTTCCGTTCTCTTTTTAGAAAAGAGATTTCACACACAAACCTAGAAATAAATCACTTTGCATTCACAAGTTGTGTTATTTGCAGTTGTTATGAAAAAATCAATCAATCAATCAAAACGGAATGGATTTTCTAACAACTCAAGTTCGTGTGTCACAATTTTGTGTGGCTGTGGAAAACTACAGTTTATGAACTTAGGCTAATTTCAAAACTGAAACAACATCTTTCCCTTTCATTATAACAAAACAAACTATTAAATACAACAACATCAGCATTTCCCAAACAAAATCATCTACATAAGACGTCTGCGTCACATACCTTATCGGACAAAACTTAGTCGGACAAAATTTTAGTCGGAAAAGATTATTGGTCGGACAAAATTTTAGTCACCTTATTACTAATCACCTTATCAAGCTAAGTAACAAGTCTTTTTCAATCAAAGCTTTCGTCAAGACTGATATTGAAAGTAAAAAAGACGTCTTGTCCTTGAACTT